>JAUNZO010005171.1:0-287342 GCA_031894775.1 Chloris gayana
CCTCCGTGCCGGAAAGTGTCGTCCTGGATGGAGGAGAGCAAAATAGCTTGCCAATCAAAAGACATGCAGGCCCCTATTAAATGTTACTTTTAGGTGGAAAAACAGTACAAGTGCATCTCTATCCATTTATATCTCACACAAGCAGCATGTACATGTGCCACTAAAAAACAAACTGAGGGCCCACCACTCTTTTCATTCACCGTAACACAATTAAAGTGGCGCCAATGAAAATAACAAAATGAGAGGCGCCAATTTTAAACATCCTGGAATTTTCACCTCACCATGCCTTTTAAATACAACACACATTGACCAAGAAACCAACACTACCACCACACACCACGCATAAGCATCAAACACATGAGTCATGGCTATAGGACCTGGATTTGAATAGGCCACCAGCTGAGGGAGATGAACATGTCTTGCCGGACCTCAATGAAACACCCGATGAGGAGGAGGAGCAAGTCGGAGTTGAAAACCATGAAGGAGATCAAGGCAACCAGGACTTTCCTTTCCATCTCACCTTTCTCCAACCCGAACAAGAACAACATATGGAAACAAGTGAGGAATACATGCAAAGTCTCTTTAGGTGCATAAGTCTCCAGCTACATTAGTGTTGCAGATTGTGCAAATATTCAGTATTCTAAGATATGTTCATTCGTTCTTTACATGAGACTATACTATTCAGAAATGTCTAGGTAGTGTTTCTCTGTCATTTATGAATTTTAAAGGCTATACATATGCTAGGAGTTTGGAAATATAAATATAATGTTTAGCTATTTCACCATGACTTTATTCCACCATGACTATCATTGCTCTGTTGTGCACTTTCAAGACATTAAATTATGGTTACTTCAATAAATAGAGTTATGAGTACATTATATTATAAGCATGATCATGTAAAAGTAACTTATCTGTTGTTGTAGCTGCTGATATTGGCTTGGACACCGAGTCTGTCGGTAGATATGAATTCCATGGTGGAAGAGATGGAACAAGTATGGTGTTTATGCTGATGTTGTAGACGTCGACTTTGATGTAGAGGAGTTGTCGGACTCAGATGACAGTTCGGATGGTAGTTCGAGATGAAGATCAAAACGAAAATCAGGCAAACCCAAACAAAAACACGACGGCAAGGCAAAGACAAGACATATATGAAGCTTTGCTTGAAAGAAGTAACCGTGGAAAATTAAAGCGAACCAAGCACAAGAGAGGTAGCACAATTGTTTCCGGTCAGCCTACGCACCGTGCAAGCAAGGCCGACCAGTTGATGTTTCTTCAAAAAAATCAAGCAATGGTGGTAAAAGGTTGGAATTTGACCTATCAAGGGTTGCCACTATTGAGTTGCACAAGAGAACAACTATAAGGAAATTAGCAAAAGCACTAGAGGTGTCCAAAAGCTCGTTGCATAGGTGGTTCAAACAAGGACTTCTACGTCGACATTCTAATTCCCCGAAACCTCATCCGAAGGAAGCAAACATGAAAGAAAGGCTGAATTGGAGCATGTCTATGTTAGATCCCGATGACGTTGCCACATGATCCGAAGTTCATAGAAATGGACAGTATTATTCACATTGATGAGAAGTGGTTTAATGCCACATCGAAGAATAAGAAATTTTATATGTTACCAGGAGAGGTGGATCCACATAGAACAAGTGCATAACAAGAACTCAATTGACAAAGTAATGGTTCTATCTGCTTGTTGCTTTGCCTAGGTATAATGATGCAGGTATTGAAATTTTTAGTGGGAAGATAGGCTTGTGGCCTTTTGTGAGAAAGGTATCACATCCTTCTTACCAAGTTATTCATTCATGTATACAATGTCATTTGAATACCATTTCATTGTCATTATATGTGTAGGAACCGGCACAAAGAAGCAATCGCAATAGAGAGAGGGGTACACTTGTGACTAAAACTATGACTGTGGTCGAGAGATACAATGCGGTCATATTTAATTTGTAAAGTACTCCTAGCTATTATGCAAAAATGGCCTAGAGAAGATAGAAACAGGACAATATAGATATAACAAGATAATGCAAGAACACATGTCCCAATTGATGATGAGCAATTTGTCTGCAGCGAGTACTACAAACCGGGCTTGACATTAGGTCGATGAATCAGCCTCCAAATTTCCCGGATATGAATTGTCTCGACCTTGGGTTCTTTGCTTCTCTACAAGCCCTTACATGTGAGATCGATTCTAGAAACATAGATGAACTAATCCATAATGTTGAGAAGAAATTTGATGAATATGAACCTTATCTCCTAAGAAGGGTGTTTCTAACTCTACAAGGCTGCTTGCTTGAGGTCATGAAAATTAGAGGTGGAAATAGGTACAAAATCCCTCACATGAACAAAGCAAGATTGGAGGCACTCGGCACTCTCCCAAGAAGGCTTAGTTGTGAAACACAGCTGTACCATGAGGTCATTGACTACTTGGGTTCGGTTGGCACCTAAGGTTCTGTTGGTGGAACACAATGTTTATGGAAGGGCATGAACTTCTTTTGATGTAAATAGGCTATATGATGGTCTTATGTTCAGTTTATGGCATGACATGAACCTCTTTTGATGTAAATAGGCTATATGATGGTCATAGGTTCAGTTTATGGAATGGCATGAACTTCTTTTGATGTAAATAGGCTATATGATGGTTGTAGGTTCAGTTTATGGAATGGCATGAACCTTTTGATGTAAATAGGCTATATGATGGTCTTATGTTCAGTTTATGGCATGGCATGTTCTTTGATCTAAATAGTAATGTAAAGCGGTGTCAATGTTCGGCTTTATTTGTTCTCTAATGCTAGCATTGACCATCACAGAAACAGAGGAGCCACTTCACACAATCACTAACTCATCATTTATCACATAAAAAGAACTACTTCATGCAGCTAGTACTTCACCATTTATCACATAACTAGATCACATAAGACAGACTAGTACTTCATCATTATTCACATAACTAGATCATATAAGACATGATATCCGCTACTTCACATAAGTCATAATAACCGCTACTTCACATAACTAGATCACATAAGCATATACAACTACTTGATCATTTCCACTACATCTTGTCGGATAACCGAGACACATATACCACAAAAACAACATTGACTGATCGGTGCTCACTAATCATTTTTAGGCATGAAAAGCTCCTTCACAAGAGGATGGGCCCATTCTGGATAATAGTTAAGCATGCAATCCAGTCTGAATTCTTCAAAGGTTTGGTCCACGATTTTTACCTTTCTCTTTGTTGTGACCAATTCCTATTGGCTTGATGTGATCTTGTGTTCTATCGGCATGGATTCGTCGTCGGTCTCGACGATCGGGATCGACTCCAACATCGGGATCAACTCCAACTTCCTTCGCAACGCTGTCCTCCTCGCTTGCCTGCACATCCGTGGGCTTCATGTCGACGAGATCCTGCAGCTCTGTCTCGGGGACAACTTCGTCATCATCATTAGTGTCACGGTTGCGTCGGCCCTGTCCATCTTCCTCGAGCGACCGAGGGATGATGACAAACCGATCCGCAACAGACATCTTGAGAGTCGGGGATGATCTCACCCTCGTCGTTGCCACCATCCTCCGAGTCCGGGATGGCTTGAATCCTGGCTCCACCCCGATTCTTGCCCGATGTGGACGAGGATAGGCGGAGCCCCGACGATTCCTCGCCGAATAGGAATGGATTCCGCCGCGGCGGATGAATCCTTCGGCCACCGCCGTCGTGCAGAGCCGCCACGCGCATGGACATCGCCTCCGGCACCACGGGCGTGGACTTCGCTTCCACCGCCGCGCGCCAGGATCTGCGGAGACGCCGTTGCTGCCGACTTGGACGCCATAGACACCGCTGCCGCGCCATCGATCGCCTCCCCTTCACGCCCAAGGTTGACGCCGAATCGAGCCCTCGCGGGGATGGCGGATCTCAAGCCCGCATCGGGCCCTAGATCTCGAGCCCGGATCTCGCTCCCCAAGATCTCTCCCCCGACCGGCATGGAATCCGCGAGTTGGCATCGCGAGGACAGAGAAAAGGAGGGAGTGGAGCAACTCGGCGGCCGTCGTCCTCCCCGTCTTCGCCGTTCGACATGGATTCGAGAGGGAGTGGAAAGGGATGAAGCTGTGGAGTAGAACGTGCGGTGTGGTTGGTTGCGGGAGACAAGAGTCTCGTGGGTGACAGTGGCGAAGGACAAGGGCTACCAGAGCTACGGTATGCGCCGGCAATCTCAAACGACACTTTCCGTGGGATTTTTTGGATGGTCTAAAACGACACAATTCATGGGACCGAGGGAGTACCAATCAAGTGTACAAAGTCAACCCAACCGAAACCCAAGGTAAGATCAAAAAAAAAAAGAAACCCAAGGTGACAAGCTCGTTCCTTAGTTCAAACAACCCATTTCTTCCCACACTTTTAATATATCCTTTTATTTTATAGTTTCCAAATATGACATATCCGCTTTTCTAGTCTTTTTCAATGAAATAAATTACATCTCTCAATGCACACTTTTTTCCGTTGTTTCATAGATATGATAGAACATTAAATTGTTACTTAGATGGCACTTTGTTATTGATTGAGGGTATTGAGGATGAATGAAAACTATTTATAGTTTTCCAATGAATAAAAGTGGTTGTTGCTGTAGCTTGGGGAGTTTTGAGTCATCATAGGCTCTCTTTTTTCCTTTGGGTGTGTTCGTTTCCTAGGGTCTAAACTTTAGAGCTGTCACATCAAAATGAATCTTACTATTTAGGAGTATTAAATAAAGTTTAATTATAAAATAAATTACAGGCCCCTAGACTAATTTACGAGACGAATCTAATGACGTTAATTAAGTCATGATTAGAAGACGATTCATTGTAGCATCACTTTTGCAAAACCTAAATTAATTAAGCTCATTAGATTCATCTCGAAAATTAGCACCAATCTGTCAATAGGGTTTTGTCATTAAATTGATCGAAATATTCATAAATAGTAAGATTCTTTTTGATGTGACGATGCTAAATTTTAGAGCGCAGAAACGAACAGGGCCTTTGTTCTCCTTTACACTATTATCATTTTTTTATTATAAGAAGGAAATCCACCAAAGTCATTGAGCTTCCGCTCTCCCTATGTGCATATTTTGGCCTACTCAATATAGAATCATTCATTGCCACGGTTACCGCCATGGCGCCATCCATCTAGAGCAAGATAGGAGGAAGGGTGCCACTACCGCACTCGAAGACAATTTTGATTTCAAACAACCAAGATTCATTTTGCGATCTAGAGGAGCAAGATCGACACTCTACCACATATGCTCTTCCACAATATCAAAAATTCATTGTAACCATCCTCGCTCAATTTTTGTGCACCCTGCAAAGGTCAAGAAAACAAATTTTATGACTAACGTAATATTGTGTCCACATACTTGAGCTTTAAGACAACGAGGGTGCATTCTCCACCATATGCATAATCAACTTCATCTTTGCATAGAGATGCTACTCTTCCGTACGCTACGGCAACCTCCACTAATAATCATCATTTGCCCATTTGCAAGCCATATTGCAACGTGGCTTTGTTGTCAATACTAACCGTAGCCACGGCGCCAAAGTCTAACTTGCCAGCATTTTTATCTTTGGGTCAAACTGGTTGCAAGATAGATCGATGGTGAACTACGAGTAGCACTACTATTTCTCAATAAAAAACCGGACATGAAAGCATGGTGCAAATACATGCTTACCACATGCAAATTTGGTTGAAGGTTGCACGGAAACAAACCCTTTTGTTATTATTTTGTGAAATATAACAAAATGTATAAATACTCATATACATGTACAAGCGTGCATGTCACAAACTAAGCAACTTGTTCACAAGATAATTAAGATACATACATTTGCTCTTCTCCCACTTGATGCTTACTTCTTGCCCCCCCCCTCCCCCTCCCCGGCATCAAAGCACCAAAAAGGAAGGAATGGCCTATTCCTCGCCATCATAACCATTGTCGTCATTGCCACCCCGGGATGTCTCCTCATGCTCCAGCGAGATGGTTCGTCCTCACGAATCTCATAATCATCATCATCGCCCACTTCCTCTTTTTCATCCGCAGCTTCATCCCCGGACTCATCCTCCTCAAATGTGAACCTAGTGTGAGTGAAAGTACTAGGACGTGTCGTGGCGGTAGGATAAGTGGAGGAGCGGTAGAGTATTGAGACTCCTCATCGGTGAAGGTATCCAAATTTTCTTGGGTCTTCCCACATTAGTAACAAGTGCCTTGGGCACCCACACACAAGATTTTGGACTCTTGTTGTGTGGCCCAACATATTTGGCATACACACGGCCATGCATCTTTCTCCTTAGCGCATATGATGCATCAAAATCATTAAAGAGAACACAATGAGGGTTAGGCATGTTAGTATGCAAATTATAAATAAGAGAAGATTGGTTAGTGTTCTTGGCTTATTTCTTCTTCTTGATTTGCTTCTTTTGGTATTCACCCTCCTTGGTGAACTTGATAAACTCAATGTCATTCTTGTTCTCCTTAGCATTGTACTTGGCACCACCATCATAGTCAATATCATCCTTCACATGTGGTCGCCTTGTGTTCATGTATGCACCCATTGCATACTTGGTCTTCTCATCTTCTTTGGCCTTCTTCTTTTGTTGTGCTTGCTCTTTAAGCACTTGTACTTGCTTCTTCAAATCATAAATGGTCTTGATGTCTCTTGCACCTAGCACAACCATTGCTACACGAGGGACAAGACGCAGCTTGAGAGGTAGAGGTATTACACTTAAGTGCCTCAAATTGCACTTTAAGAGAGTTGTGTGTCTTTTACAAGGCATCACACTTCTCTTGAAGTAATATATTTGTGCCCTTGAGTGTCTCACCATCATTTTCCACATTTATGAGAAACTTTGTCAAGTCCTCATTCTTCTTCCTCTCAAGTTCAAAATTTCTTTATTTCTCTTGAACTATCATGGCTTCTTGTTCTTCAAGAAGCTCCTCTTGCCTCTCATTGTCTTCCTTTTGTTTCTCAAGCAAGGTCATCATTTCAAGCATACTAGAAATTGAAAAGCTTTCATTAGAGGTTACCTTGGAGCCTTTGGCCATCATGCATTTGTCGGAGTCATCTTCATCATCACTCAAGCTTCCAAAAGGAGGTGTTGGTGAGAGTGATGCTAATGGCAAGTGAAGCAAGACCTCCCTTCTCATTATCGGATTCGGACTCGGATGAGGAAGATGATCCATCAAAGGTCCACTCATGCCCATTGTGAGCTCCACCCCGTTGAAGTCTTCTATGCTTCTTGTGGCGCTTGTCATCCTTTTTGCCTTCCTTGTTCTTGTAGTTTTCTGCAGGGGCGAAGCCAGACACAGCGAGCACGTCGAGGTCGTGGGGGTCGGTCATGGCTTGACAATGAGTTACGAAACTTGATCATCGACAATTACCATTGTTACTTCATTGATTTGTCGAAAGTCGTTGGGGTCGGCCGACCCCGATGACAATACATAGCTTCGCCCCTGGTTTTCTAGACACTCCATCATGAAGTGGCCTTTGCCTCCACATATACTTGTTCTTGGCTTTTCTTGATTTGCCTTTGTCATGATCATTCTTCTTGTATCCACCTTTCTTCAAGAACTTGGTAAATCTTTTTACCAATAGAGCCATCTCATTATCACCATCATCATCACTCTCCTCCACTATTTTCTTCTTTCTCTTGTGCGGCATTAAGTGCCACATCACCTTTGCTTTTAGTTGCTCCATATGCTTGATCAATGGATTTATCCAGTTTGCTTCATCATTTTGTGTCTTTTGGGATAGAATTTTTCCAAGCACATCATCCGTGGAAAAGTTCTTGAAGTTGTCTTTGTCTCTTATGTTAGAAACAATGTTGGCATCCTATGGTGTTAATGCTTGTAGCAATCTTCTATTGATTTCCAAATCGGTGATTCTTGCTCCAAGTGCCTTTCTTTGGTTCACCATCCTTATGAGCCTATCACGTACTTCTTTCGGTTCTTCTCCTGGACCCATGATGAGATAGTTGAATTCTCCTTGTAGCTCCTCTAGGCTTGCTTCCTTCACAGAATCTATGTCTTCATGAATAGTTTCAAGCTTTGTTGATGGGCATTCTTGATTTCAGCCACCTTGTTATACTCGACGGAACTAAGTGTGGATACAATTGCACTAGCCTCTGCGGCATTGCATTGAATGTAGGCTAAATCCTTGGATGTTGGATTGTCTCTATCCACCTATATGAACCCATGCTCTGTGACTCTTGCAACATGTGGACTCATGGATTCCAAGAACATCATCATCCGACACTTCCACCATCAAAGTAAGGTAGTGTACCGGATCCCGGTCCAATCCGATCTTCCTTGAGTTCTTCATAGTCATATGCGGTGGTGTGATATGACCTTGGAAATATATTTTTGTTGCCATTTCCATTTTTTGTATCAGCTCCAACCTTTCCATCACTCTTCTTATTCTTTCTAACTTTTGTGCCATCATCTTGTGCTTCGCTAGTGCTAACGCCTGCGGGTAGGGCCTCCGGTGGGATGAAATGTTCCTCACTTGAATTTCCACCTTTGATCTTCAAACGGTTAAGCTTTGTCAAAGATATATGCTCGATACCAATTGAAAGTCGCCTAGAGGGGGGCGGAGGTGATAATCCCCGATAATCACTTAATTTAACAATTTAGTAACACAAGAAGGATTGCTCGACTACAATATCCAACTATAGTAGGATAATGTATGACTAATAACGATTATCCGACTAGAGTAGGATGTTGTCCGACTGTCTCGTGCAGAAAAACAGATCGACCGACGACATGGACAATCTAAGGCTATTCAAGCTAGGAGCAAGCAACTAGACAGATAAGAAAGCAACAATAAAAGGGGCACTAGCTAGCAAGCCTCCTACACAAGGGGATCTAAGAATAAGGAGCTACAACATGTAAGGTTAAGTTACATAACCAAAACACACATGCAAGGAATTAAACAACAAGCAAGAGAGACAATGGGACACTACGATTTTTCATCGAAGATCAAGTCCACCAAGGAATCTACATCTCCATTGAGGGATCCACAAAGGACCGGGTCTCTTTCAACCCTAAACCTCTCCAAGCTGCCACCAAGGCAAAGACTTGAAATCCACTAACAAACTCCATGAAAGGAGGGGCAAATACAAACGACCCGAGTCTCAACCACAAGCTTGGGAGCTCTCCGATGACACCTAACCATCCGGTGGATGAATCACCAAGAGTAAGAAACTCACAGGTGTCGACGTTGAGGATGAACCAAGTGCTCTTGAGTAAGGGTCTGTTGCTCAATCAAATCTCCTCAATCTTCTCTCAAACCCACAAAGGATTGGAGTATGAATCAAGGGACGAGAAGGAGAGTGCTCAAGTGAGTTGGAAGTGTATTTTCGAGTTGTGGAAGTTGCCTACCAGCCAAAAGGGTCGGATAGTCGAACATTGTCCGATTCTATGATTTGGTTGGGCTCGGAGTCCGACTTAAAAACCCGATGCAAGTCCTCCATGAATATTTGTGGCCTGCGTAGCTCTCTAGAGTCCGACTGGATTATCCGATGAGGTCGAATTTTCCATGAGTCGTGTTCGACTCCACGGTATTTTGTGCATTGCGCACCTCCGTGGAGTCCGACTCCATTATCCTACCGAGTCGGACAAAGTCCGACATTGTCCGACTCTAGGAATTTTGGTAGGGTGGTTTTGGCTCGGAGTCCGACTCTAATGTCCAATTGTGTCGGACAACTGTCCGACTCATTTGAATTTGAAACTGGATTTTTGACTTTGAGTGGAAATTTTGAGCACTTGGTTTCTCACACTTATTTCTTTTGTGTCCCTCTTGATAGTACGGTGATTTCTATACTCAAGATATAAAGAAAATCTCTAAGGCTTGCTCTTGAGCATAGATGATCCTTTTTCCAATATTTGTAACTTTATTCGCTCTTCACCACTTCGTTTTTGTGCTTCTTTGCTTTCATACACATCCGAATTAGAAACCGTGTACATACTCATTTGAAATATTAGTCTCTTTTAATTGCATTGACGTTAATCACTCAAAGTCATAATTAAGGGTCTAGATTCACTTTCAAGAGGGTATATATAAGAGAGGATCCTAAAGAGTCGTTGCTTAGGGTTAGGTCGGAAAATGACGGAACTTCCGTCAATACCAATTAGGGTTTCCAAAAGCGGTTTGGTTGGATGTTCCGTCAGTCGGAACATACGTTAGAATTTCCAACCCCACGAAACTTCTATTTCATCCTATTATGGTTTAGCTCACCGGTGAGGTCGGATGCTCCATCGGAATGGAACATACACCAGAATTTCCCTGGAGTTGACGGAACTCCGAACTTTGGTTCCTTCCTGGAGAGATGAGAATTTTGGCTATTGGACTTGGTATAAAATAAGTACTCGTCGGATGGTTTTGAAATTGCTACTACAATAATCCCAATATCTAAAAGGCCGCGTTTGGATGTTGGCATTCGAGCCTAGAATTCAGAATTGACATTCTCCTACCTTCAATACCATTGTTTGGATGTCTACGGAATCGGCCGGCGGAAATGAGGTCCAATGCCGAAACGTTTTCCCCGCTCTCCCGCGCCGCTGCGGTCAATTCCAAGCCCGCGCCCTCCGTATTCGGCCGAAAACAGCCCGCCCTCACCCCGCGCGCTCACTTTTCCCATCCGGCCTCCACAAAAGAACGACGCCTTGCTGCTGCTCATCTCCCACGGACGCCGGCAGAGGAGAGAACGAGAGGACGCGCGCTCACCCCGCGGTGCAGGTGAGGCCCTCTCCCCCATCTATCTCCGTCGTTCTTCGAGTATGAATCCCTCCCTCTTCCCCTCCCTCGCCTCCCGGGAATGGAATCGGACTCGCCACCATCCTCTCCCTATGGAATCCCTTCTCAATCCTCCATGGATGAGCTCAGCCACCTCTGCCAAGCATCCTATGCTGCGGTTGGTGGGCAACATTATTTCCTTCTCTTCTTACTTTGCTCGAACTTCAATCATTCGGATCCGTGCTCTTCCTCATCCCCTCCCTCATCCGAACCCTAGGTCACTCCGTGATGCACAAATTTGATTTTCCTCTTGCTGTTTTCGGGGTAGGAGAGGAGGTCTGCCTGGTTGAAGGTATATGCACATGATTTTTCCTCTTTTTTTATTCTCGCAAAATTGTGTTATTAGTAATGCATCTGCTAGTATATCTATTTTGTGTTGGTGTGTGATGCCATGCTTACATATTCGAAACTGTAATTTATTGTAGTCTGTACCATGTCGAATTAGATTTGCAATGTTGCATCAATGAAGAAAATAAAAGAAGAAAGAGGAGACGCATTATATTGATAGAACTTTATTTTGAATCAATAATTCTTGGGATAGCATATGTCAGTTCACAAAGGTTACCAAGGGATCTAGGGTGCTTTAGTGATGATGAACGTAGACATAATAACCGGAAATATTTGTTGAAGGAAATGTATGATGGTTCGAAGTTACATGCTATGATGAGCTGCGTTTAACTAAGAGAAACTTCCATGACTTGTGCACCATATTACGTGAGAGGTGTGATCTTCATGACAGTGTATATGTAGTGTGGAAGAAAAAGTTGCTATGTTCCTAATAGTGGTTGGACATGGAATTAAAATGAGGTTACTACGTGGCACTTACAAGCGTTCATTAGAGACAATCGGTAGGCACTTTGGTGATGTGCTAACAGCCATTGTTTCACTAACTCGGGGAGTTCATTAAGCTTCCTGATCCTGCTGTCCAACCTCCTAATGATCACAAATGGAAATGGTTCGGTAATGCACTTGGTGCACTAGATGGGTGTCATGTTGAGGTGTGTGTTGATGTGGCCGACCAAGGAAGGTACAGGAATAGAAAGCAACAAATAACCACTAACATGCTTGGAGTTGTTGATTGGAATATGAAATTTTTGTATGTTTTGCCTGGTCGGGAGGGTTCGAGCATCCGATTCAAGAGTTCTTCGTGATGCAATGAGTCGCCAAGATGCATTTGTTGTACCCACGAGTACGACTCTTTCTCTTGGCATTTAGTTTGTTCTATTTGTTTGGTCCATAACTAACTTTCTTAACATTAGGTAAATATTATTTAGTTGATGCTCGGTTACACCAATGGACCTGGTTTTCTATCACCATTCGGATCCACTCGCTATCATTTAAAAGAGTGGGTTTCAAGTCAACAAGCAGCCCAAAACTCCCAAAGAATTGTATAATTTACGTCATTCTCGTGCTAGAAATGCAGTAGAGAGAACTTTTGGTTTGTGGAAGAAAAAGTGGGCGATCTTACGTGCGGAAAGTTTCTTTGGCATTAAGGACCAGGTACAAATGTCCATGTGGTGCTGAATGAATTTACTCTATAGTAGTGGCAATTTCGACTATGAACTAATATTATTGCAGATACGAATTATTAATGCTTGTTGTGTCTTACACAACTTTGCAAGGGATAGGCAGCATCACATGGATGATTTATTGTTGGAGGAAATTGATTCTGAAATAGCTGCTTTGCCAAATGAGACTATGGATGATACTGACTTAATTAGAAATGTTCAAGTGGCTGCTGAATGGAACAACTTTAGGGAGCAACTAGCTAATGATATGTTTGCTGATTATCTAGTTCGGCATGCCGAACTAGAGATGGAGTAGGATGTGCGTTATCCTATTTTGTGGTAGCTATTTTGTGGTAGCTAGCTGATGGATTTTGTGATATAGCTAGCTAATATGGATTTTGTGTCAAAGGTAGCTAAATAGATGCTTTGTGTGGTAGCATATCCGATGGTGTAGTTTTTTTGGTAGCTAGCTGATGGCTGAAAGCAAAGGAAAGAGAAGTAGCAGAGTTTACCTCACTTGGACAAATGAGATGGACGAGTGCACTATTGGCTGTCCTTGTTGAGCATCACAACAATGGTGATCATGCTCGGAATGGCTGGAAGCCACATGTCTATAATGCAGCGATAAAGCATGTTTTTGAGAAGTGTATGGTGATAATCACAAAGGACAATATAACATCAAGGTGCAAAACTTTTGACAAGCATTATGAGATAATTAGCAAGATACTTTCTCGAGTGCCTTCGGTTGGGATTGGGAAAATAATAAGCTGCAAATTGATAGTGAAGAAGTTTGGACTAAATATGTTGAGGTACTTATGTAACTTGATAGCAACTTTGATTTCTAATTTTCTTTCGTAAAATAACCTTCTATGTGTATATTATGCAGGCTAACAAGGCAGCAGCTTGTTACAAGACCAAAGTGGTGAGAAATTGGGATGCAATCTCAACCATTTACTCAAAAGATCATGCTACTGGTGAAGGTGCCAAGACTGGAGTGAGAGTGTCTGAAGAACAAGGGGTAGAAGGTAATGAACCATCTCCGGATCTACCCTAAAAAAGGCAGCGAACCGGTGAAGCAATTACAGTGCATGCTTGGTGATATGAAGACCTCGTTTCATGATGCTATGAAGTCCAACGAGCCATTGCAACTGCCCCGAGTGACTCCACCAGCTGAAATACTTTCTGCACTTGAAATGATACCGGATTTGGCTAGGAGTGACATGTTACGGTCTTATGGAAAGCTAATTCTTCGTGAACGCTTATTCCAAGCGTTAATGGAACTCCCGATGGCCTTGAGGAAGGAATGGTTGTTGATGTTGAATGAGAACAATGGCTCTTGAACGAGATTTGTATGCTTCCTATTATGTAATAGCTAAGACCATGTTATCCTGTTAGGTGTTTGATGATATGGGCTAAACTTTTCTTCCTGTTATGTTGTTGCTGTTTGTAAGAGACATGAAAAATATTCATGCCATGTTATTGGCTCTATCATGCTCCTATGATCAACAATTCTACTGTTGGTGCTATCTATTTTTAAAAATTATGTTGTTGTTATCATGTTTTTTCTAGAATATTATTGCTATTATGGCATTTTCCCACATTATTCTAATGATTTTTGAAATTTTAAAGTGGTATATATAAATGCGAATTCAAATATATGCACTAGTTGTGGAGAAAATGTTTTCATACATGTATAGATTGTATAATACACAAATCTTACAACATTTTACAATTCAACCACTTGTACATCCAAACAAGAATTGGAATTGGCTGCTACCTAGTGATTCCAACTACAAATTGCATGACCATCCAAACAGCAGAATTGGCATTGGATATCATTTCCAATACAGCTCGACTTTGGTATTCAGGGTCCATTTCAATTCATTCTCCTGAATGCCAACATCCAAACGCAGCCAAAAAGATTTCTAGGCGATATAAAAAAAATAAAAACTGTTTGTTACTAGCATTGCCCATGTGCCCTCGCTGTTTCGCGTAGACACGGGCCACGGCGCACGCAGGAAATCCCGCCCCGCTCCGGTGTTCGGCCGCTCCGCCCGCCCGCCGCCGCTTTGACTCTCAATCCGAGAAAACAGTTTCGAGAAGCCTCCTCCCCTTCCTCGCTCGCTAAGCAATCCCAGCCAGCGCCGCGTCAGATCCGAGCCCCGCCGTGGCGCCGTACCCGCGCGCCAGATTCCCCTTTACCCCCACTCAAACCCTAGCATGCCCCGCCCCCGCCGCTGCCGAAGACGACGATGACGATGACGAGGTCGTTCCGGCGGGTCCTCATCCCGCTCGTCCTCCTCTCGGGGCTCGCCTTCCGCGGGATCGGCTTGGACGCTGGCCACGCCCCCGAGCCCCTCGCCCTCCCTCCGCCTCCGCCTCCGCCCCGCCTCGCGCTCCCGGGAGCAGCTCGTCCGGAGGAGAATGGCCTGGCGCGATCGACGGAGGCCATCGCCGCGGCGGCGACCAAGAAAAAGGCAAGGGATTCCCTGGTCCTGCCGCGGGCCCGGCGCTTGGAGCACTCGAGCGTGGTGGACAGCGACTCGGACGCCCTTCCACGGTGAGCTTTCTCCCTGTCCTGCTGTCGCTTCCTTGTTCACGATACGGTGGTGTGGTCTCGTTTGTGCTCGGTTGGTAGTTCTTGCTGCTAGGGGTGCAAGGAAATGGCTTAAGCCCTAGCTAGTAGCGTGAGATCTGCTGTTCGTTCTTGGTTTTATTCATCAAAAAGGTAAAACCGTTCTATGGATCGTCTTGTTTCGTGCTGCAACAGTGCACGCGACGAGGAATGCTTGCTGTGTAGGTTACTTGTGATTGCTGCTTGTGCAGGATAGTTCTTTGTCAAGATGGGTTACTCAATGCGTGCCTAGTTAAATCTGGTACATTCTTTGGGGGGCCTCGGGGATTAGAGGAGGCGTCTTATGTATGGCTAATTGACTGAGTCTGGAATCACTTTGGGTGTCTTTGTGTGCAGCTCCGAGATTCGAATTACTGACAATGGTATAGTTCAACTTGTGGACCGGCTATCAAATGCCCCTCTGTGGCAGATCTCCATAGGGCCTCCTTCTTCTGAGGATGTTACTACTGGCGACCCTGCTGTGAGATACGCCATATATCCTGTGGGCGTGAACGGAAATGATCTAGTGGAAATTAATAACGGTACCCAAGTGGTATGTTTTGCTCCAGCACGGTCAGTTTTTAAATTTTTACGATATTCATTTTCTCCTTACAATTGTCTTCGTTCTGTAGATACTACCCTGGAAATTGGACGATTTTGTTGCTAGAACTCCGTTCATACGAGATTCTGTTGTTACTATTGGATCAAAAGTCTCAACTATATTTTTCATTGATGCTGATCGTGGTGAGATTATTCACAAGCACAGCATTCCAGCCATCTTGAGTGAATTAGAAGGACCTGTGGATGACGGGACACCATCCCAGTTAACTGCTAGTACAAATGATATCCGTGGTAACACAGTAATAGTTGTGAGAACTGATTATTCTCTCAGTGGATCTGATCTCGGAAAACATTTGTTTAACTGGACCAGAAGTTTTTTCAGCGCACATATACACAACCACCCAAATACGCTTGACCAACCATCCTATCTGCAAAGAGAGATTCGATACGTCAAAAATGGTGTGCCGCTTGCTTTGCCTGATTCAACTTCAGATAATGCAATTGTCTTGAGAGATGTGATACCAGTTGCCTCCAGGGATGATGCTGGTGTCCTGAAACCACATCCAACCTCACGGAAATCAGCACAAACTGAAGGCAAATCGCATATTGCCTTGTCTAGTACTCAGAATCAAACATATGATGCTGATTCTGGAGCAACCAACAAGTTCAGTAGGAACACTTATGGATGGTGGTTGTTACCTGTGCTTCCCATATTATTGGTTCTAGGTTATCTGTTGAGCTTGACATCTGCAAGCAGGTCTTGCAAGCAATTTGTGATTCAGCTTATGAAACCATTCATACGTGATAAGAAACCAGTGGATATTAGAGGGAGGGTGGAGGGGACTCCAAATAAGAGAAAGAAACAACGGAAGAGAGATGGACTTGCCAATGGACAGGGTAGCTTTTCCGCATCTGACAAAGAGAATGGTGAAACTAGTAGGGAAACTGGTGGGTCAACTGATATGATGATCAAGGAAAATTCTGTCCTGACCAATAAGGGTATTGATGGGCTTGATGGTCGTCAGATTGGTAAACTCTATGTTTCCAACAAAGAAATCGGTAGAGGGAGCAATGGCACAGTTGTTTTTGAGGGATCTTATGATGGCCGTCAAGTTGCTGTGAAACGGTTGCTGAGATCCCACAATGATATAGCTATAAAAGAGACTGAAAATCTTATTATATCTGACCGGGATCCTAATATTGTTAGGCTATATGGTTGTGAGCATGACAATGATTTTGTTTATATCTCGCTTGAGAGGTGCAAGTGCAGCTTGGCTGATCTGATACAAAAACACTCAGATTCTGAAGTTACTCTCAACATAAATTCAAAGATTTCCAATGCTGAAGGAATAGATGTGGAACTGTGGACCCAAGATGGGCTTCCTTCAGCACAACTCCTAAAGCTGATGAGGTATCTGAACTATTGCACTTGTTTGTCTCAATTTGCAGTGTTTCCTGTATTTGCAGCTGTAGTCAAGATAGCACCATTTCTGCATTCTGCTAATCCAACTATTGTAAAACTTTGCATTTTAAGCTGTGTTGTATTGCGGGATCTAGTTAGCCATCGGAAAATTAGGCAATTGTAGCAATCTAAGTTTGGCTCTGAAATGAGGTTATAATTGGTTAGACAAAAGTGGGTATGGCTGCAGTTCTTATCAAGCTCACATGTACTTATCTGCATATTGCATTGTTAGTACTAAACAAAGTGATTTGCTTTGTTTGTTTAGTTGTGTAGCTGATAACCTGATCATCTAACATTCCTTCATGGAAGACACATGCTAGATTTTGTTTGTTCATAAAGGCTTAGTTAAAGCATACTAGGTCTTCTTATGTTAGGAAATTTAATCTGGTACAGGATAGAAAACAAAAGAAGTTTTAATACTGGATTCTGCAGTTTATTACAGGATATAAATAGGATCATTTTGTTATATGTGGGTCATAATGATATATATAGGATCATTATGTTATAAATATTGACTGCTATTATATGCCTTGAGACAGGTTGAACTATGTGAAACATATTTTGACATAGATAATCAACCAAGTCATGCCTACTGTATGGTGTTTGCCATTTTCCACTAAAAACACTCTGGTTTTGCGAACCTTTCTGTGCAGAGATGTGGTTGCTGGTCTTGCTCATTTGCATAGCTTGGGAATTATACATCGTGATTTGAAGCCTCATAATGTCTTAATAAGTACAGAAGGACATATTAGAGCAAAGCTTTCAGATATGGGTATCAGTAAGCGCCTGCAAGAGGATATTACTTCCGTTAGCCATCATGGCACAGGTAAAAATATGTTTTGTTGTGTTGCAGATTTGCAATATCAGGCGGTATTTTGTGTTTATTGTCCTTGATATTATACTGCAGGACTTGGAAGCTCTGGCTGGCAAGCACCTGAACAGCTTCGTAATGGTCGCCAAACACGTGCAATGGATTTATTTAGTTTGGGTTGCCTTATTTTCTATTGTCTCACTAAAGGCAAGCACCCGTTTGGTGACTACTATGAGCGAGACATGAACATTGTAAATAATCGCTTCGATCTCTTTATGGTGGATTACATACCAGAAGCAGTACATCTTCTTTCTCAATTATTACAACCAAATCCAGAAATGAGGTAAGAAATAAGGTCATTGTATGTCCTCACTGCCCTGATTTTTTAGGTTATGTATGTCTTGGTTTTTGCTGAAGTGACGTTTTGGAATACCACAGGCCATCGGCGGTAAATGTGATGCATCACCCTCTCTTCTGGAGCCCTGAATTGAGCCTTTCGTTTCTAAGAGATACCAGTGACAGAATTGAGAAAACCAGTGAAACTGACCTCATAAATGCACTGGAAAGCATAGGACCTGTAGCATTTGGCGGAAAATGGGGGGACAAATTAGATCCTTCCTTGGTTACAGACATGGGTCGCTATAGAAAGTATAGTTTTGAGTCCATCCGTGACCTTCTAAGGTACATCAGAAATAAGTCAGGCCATTACAGAGAACTTTCAGATGATCTCAAGGTTTGTTTTGCTGCACCTGTTGCTGCATTTACTTCTGTCATGTGTTCTTTATGCATGCAAGTAAATGTTTTCTTAGCTGATGTTCGAACTGTCAATCTAAGTATCAAATTTAATTCACCAACCCATTACTACTGTTCATTCAATCTCTGACCATATATGTAAATTCTCTTTCAGTATTTAATTGACTTATCATGTGACACTTAAACTAGGAAGTAGCCTGTCCTTGTTTGTGGATGATGACACTACTAGTTGAACTTTGCAGGAGTTAGGATAGCATGTTTTTCTTTTATTTACAACTGTTCAATTAAGACAAATTATCTTACCTATTACAAATTACTTTTGAGTCCACTCCAGCTTGTTTCAATTTGCACTTCTGCTTCTCGGAAACTTGTTTCATTCATGAAAATGAATTCCAGGCGATACTTGGATCACTGCCAGAGGGATTCTATCGCTATTTCGCAAGCCGATTCCCTAGGCTGCTTATTGAAGTCTACAAGGTCATGTGTGTGCATTGCAAGGATGAGGAAGCTTTCAGCAAATACTTGAAGGGAAGCTTGGTATAGCTGTCGCAGGGGATGGAAGCCTGTGTGTGTATTGTGTAAACTGACCCTCACGTAGCAAAGTTGTATAGAAATGTGATATGTATCATTACTATGATATAAAAATAGATAAGCCTGTAAATTGTAGTCCAGAGAACTGTTTTTATAATAAAAGCTTACTGTTACTTTAGTGATGGGCAAGGGGTAGTTTACTAGTTGAATGACACTTTGGTAATATTTGTTGTAATACCGTGTTCTTTTGTCAAATTAATTCTTGCATGGAAGTTTTTGACTGGATGGATAACTTCATCAGGCAGGGTCCATTTCAGCATGATCAAGTGCTCTGTTGACTCAGAAAAATAAGACTTGATATTTGGAACATTCCTGTCGAATGGGGGCCTTGTATTGTGGATAATGGCTCTTTGTAGTGTAATAATCATTCCTGTCGAATGGGGGACTTGTTTTGGGTGCTAGCTTACTTATTACTATAATTGGCTCGAATGGAACTTTTTTGTGTTTCTGACCGCGTCAATCGATTTGCATGTATGAGTTGGACCAGAATAGTTAGGGTCCTTTTGGTAGAGCTTCAGCTCGTGGAAAAAACAGCTTCAACTCTGGATTATGGGTCAAAACAGCTTATCCGGCTTATTTCAGCTTATACAGTCAAATCGTTTGGCAAAACAGCTTTCAGAAACAAAGTTGTGAGTGTGAGCTGTGAAAAGCTGCTATTTCCAGCTTCACCATCTTAGTACAAAAATGAAAACAGTTCATGGCAGCTTCTACGCATAATCACTTATCCAAACCAGCTCTTTGGTACAGTTTGGGCCATAATCTTAAGTTAAAGCTGTTGCATAAGCTGTACCAAAGTAACCCTTAGATTTGCATGTATGAGTTGAACCAGACTATGTATTATCCCTTCAGTCATGTACTTGTGTATCTTTTTTCTGAAATGGTTTCAACCATGTACTTTTGAGCTGTGTATATAGAATGTACAATCCACTTGTATGTCTAATTTGAGCGCGATTGAGATGCTTATTGGTGACAATCAAAATTTTGACACGCTAACGTTGTATTATGTAGCATAAATGTATGGTTAGTGCTGCATAATATTTCGAGAGCCCGTGGTAGATACTCGAGAGAAATGAGCATCTGCTCCGCTGAACTGAACCTGTCCCGCCGCCGCTTCTCTAGGCCAAGGAAGAAAGGAGAGCAACAAGGAACCTAAAGAAACCGGGCTCCAGCCGCCGCAGATGGAGGCGCTCCTCCGATGGGCGACGGAGCTTGGCGTCTCCGACTCGCCGCCTCCGAGCTCCCCTTCAGCCGCCACCACATCCTCGTCCTCGTCCTGCCTCGGCCGCTCCCTCGTCGTTGCAGATTTCCCCGACGCCGGCGGGTAAAACCCACCCGAGCTCCCATCCCCTTGGGCGGTCTTGATTTCCGGTGCTGACGTTCCCGTCCGTTTGCCTTTACTTCCAATGCAGGAGGGGCCTCGCGGCGGCGCGCGACCTCCGGCGCGGCGAGCTGGTGCTGTGCGTGCCACGTGCCGCTATGTTCACCAGCGACCGCGTCATGGCCGACGACCCCAGAGTCGCCGCCTGCATCCGCACCCACCGGTCCCGCCTCTCCTCCGTTCAGGTCTGGTGAAAACTGCTCTCGATCTTTTTACCAATCATTGATGTTAACAAGAACGAGAGTTGGGATTTAGGAGTACATTTCTATAGCGTACTGTATTCACTATAAGAAGGGTGGATAACTGTACATTGGATATGAATACAATATGCGTTTCTGTCGCGCAGCCTTGTTGCATTGGACACGTCTGATAATCTCATCTTTCCCAACCGGCAGCTTTTGGGACTTCGTTTGACTGTTTCCTAACATTCTCTTCTTAATCTTGTAGATACTGATCTTATGCTTATTGGCCGAAGTGGGGAAAGGGAAGAACTCTGTTTGGTACCCCTATTTGTCTCAGTTGCCTAGCTACTACACTCTATTGGGTACCTTCAATGATTTTGAAGTTGAAGCTCTGCAAGTATAGCTCGGTAGATCTGTCAAAATATTGTATCTCCTCCATTCTTTTACTACATACTAACTGTTACATCCAATGAATTTTGTTATCTATCAGGTTGAGGAAGCTATTTGGGTTGCACAAAAGGCTATTCATGCCATAAGATCAGACTGGGAAGAAGCTATACAACCAATGAAAGAACTGGGATTTAAACCGAAGCTTATAATGTTTAAGTCCTGGCTCTGGGCGTTTGCCACGGTATAGTTGTTTTTTTCTCTGAATTGCATTTGTACCTTTCTTAATGTGATATGCTACTTTGTTTGCTAGGTTAGTTACTATGTCAAATCTCTGCCAACTTAATATTTTTATACACTGTTTCGCTCCGTTTCTTTCTGTAGGTTCTACATCGTTTTTTCTTCTTCTAAAGTTTCACCCCTTTTCTTCTTTTACGCAAAGGTGTCTTCACGCACATTGCATATATCATGGGATGATGCTGGTTGTCTATGCCCTATTGGTGATTTGTTCAATTATGCTGCTCCTGACGATGCTTCATTAGAGGGTGAAGATACTGCTGAAGTTACAAATTGTCACCAGAAGATTTCTGATTTGTCAGAAAGATTGACAGATGGTGGATATGAAGACGATAATGCATACTGTCTGTATGCTAGAAAAAAATATAGAAAAGGAGAGCAGGTTTCTTATTAGTTTCAGCTCCTTCACATTACATTCATTCTCTTTTTTCTTTTGCTTTCTCTGTTTTATACACTTATGTCATTTTCTGTAGGTCCTTCTTGGTTACGGAATATACACAAACTTGGAACTTCTTGAGCACTATGGTTTTGTTTTGAGTGAGAACCCTAATGAGAAAATATTTATTCAATTAGATTTGGATATTTTCTCAGTTAGTAATTGGCCAAAAGATTCACTATATATTCAACCAAATGGACAGCCTTCATTTGCATTGTTGTGTGCATTAAGGCTATGGACTACTCCCTTAAATCGTCGAAAGGCTGTTAGTTTCCAGATTTACTCTGGATCATTGGTTTCCACTGAAAATGAGCTGGAGGTTATGAAATGGTTAATCGGCAGATGTGAAGAAACTTTGCAGAAGTTACCTACAACTCTTGAATTCGATGAAAGTCTGCTTATCTTTCTACAAAAAATACAGATCAGCACCAACTGTAGAACAGATGTGAAGCAGTCAAGTTTTGAGCAGGTGCTTGCTGTATTCATCCAATTCCACCGTGTGGAGCTGGATTATTCTAATCAAATTCAATTTCCAGCTCGGCTCTTGCCATCTCTGGAAAGATGGGAATTAGCTGTCCAATGGAGATGCAATTACAAGAAGATACTAACCAAGTGTATTTCGTACTGTAAAAGTGTAATTCACGACCTTTCAAACAACCAACAATAATTTAAGGACTGTTTTTTTGCCCCTCTTTGCAATCTTGTAATGAACCAGCTGTTGTGATTGGTAAATGTAGGACTAAGTATACTGATTGTCTCTCATTAAAAAGCTTCAATCAGGGAAGATGGATCATTCACACACAGGATAATTGTCCAGGACATCAAGAAGCTGAAGGCTCATCATTGGCTAAATCTGCTTATCAACTTTCTGAATCTATCTGGCTTGATGTACCACCAGAGTTCATCTGGTCCGCTCTGTAACGATCTGTGTTAAGCAATGAATAGCTACCCTTTACTCTAAAAAAAAGTATACTGATTGTAGTTTCAAACTTAAACATTCATGAACCTGTAAGCATTTCAGTTAAGCATGTCTTGGTTTTGTGAATCTTGAGTTACCGAATAATGGAAATATCAGGCTCACAACAGTAAATGCACTGAGGATCTGTAAACTATCCCTGCCTGTAACTGCTAGGACGAATGTGACTACTCGCATAGACTGTCATTTCTTTTTGGTGCAATATACAGAAGATGCTTGAAACATGGCCCTCCAAACACAGCAAGTGTTTGTGCAACTCTGCTGAAGAATTTAGTTACGAGAATATTGTTAGTTACAAAAAGATTCTGTGATTATAATTTTTGACATTATCATAAAAAGGGCAGAAAGACATTCTTAAAAGATTCTTAAAAGCTGACCTGGTAACCTATTACCAAACAAAACAAGCAAGATGAAATAGCTACGTGATATAAATTTTTACATTTTGGTCCTTTTATAAAACCTTTTTTTAGAAATGGACCCCTGGAAAAACTATTCCCAGGAACAGACCATTTTTACGGTGCTGAGGCCGTGGCGCCGTGTACTACCACGTCAACCGTCGGTGGCGTGCCTTGGTGCCATGCTGGCTTATACGGCGCGAGGGCCATTGGCGCCATAGGTGCACAGTACGGCACCATATGTCCACATATAGGCCGTGGCTGGCCCTCCGTTCTTCCTCTCCCCATTGTTCTCTTTGCCCCCCTTCAAATCCGTTGAATCCTTCACGTTTGGCTCCAAATTTCTTGTGGATTCGACTGTCCAAGGTATTGCCCTTCTTCCCCTTGTTTTTCATCCAAGTGAAGTGGGAGTTGAGGTCACATTTGGTGATTGTAGCATAGTTAGGGTTTGGGCATGAAAATGGAGATTATGTTTGCATGTATTCTGTAGTAGTGGAAATGTTAAAGTTATAGTTGTTGTATGATAACAAGTAGTTTTTAGGGTTAGGATTAGGGTTAGAGTAAGATGGTTTAATAATTATATGTTACATGGAGGATGATTGGGATTTGATATGATTATATTTCAAAAATTTGGAGGATAATTATATGTTTGTAGAACTATGGACGCGACTGATGCGGAGGGAGGTAATGTTATGATATTGTTGATATTTATTTTACCATGCATTGTGTTGACGTGGATATTAATACTGGTTTGATGTCATGCAGACCACAACATTCCAAATGGAATCTCCCTAGCTTGTGAGGCATTGTTTAGCATGCCAAGTGGTCCTCGACCCATGTGCTATTATGGTGATGAGTGTAAGATGAAGGTTTCTCTCGAGGTTTAGAAGTCTGTGGAGGAGGTGCTAGACTTGTAGCAACTTTCCTCGCAATCCGGACCCTAATAGTCCTTGGGTATGTGTTGTTTAATCTAATTTGCTTACTGTTTATGTCATGGCGCCAAATTTGACGAGATAGATATATATTTTTAGGATCCACCTCCTCTTTGTGATTTCCACCACTGGATTGATATGAAGATGCCAAATTCAGCGAAGGAGTACCTTGAGAGGGAGAAGAGTTTAATGAAATGGGAGGAAGAAATGTATATGCGTAGGAAGTCGAGCTTGAATATGAGGCATAATTGAAGCATCGTCATGAGGCATGGGTGAGAAATGAAGGTCGAGAAGTGGGATAAAGAGAGGGAGAAGAAGCGTGGGAGAGCTTGGCGTGCCAAGGAGGCGAGGCAGCCTGTCGAAAGGGCAAGAGGCATCGTTACACACTTGTAGTGATCTTTTAGATTTGAGGAGCATGTTGTCATGAGGTAGTAGTTATGCGTATCAAGAGTTGAACTATTTATGAAGAGTTGATGTATGCGGTATGACTTGAACTAAGTGTCATTGTTGTTGTTGCATTTGAACCATGACGGTGCATTACCGTAGAATTCGTGCAAGTTATGTTATATTGCCATGTGTTGGTCTAATATATTGGTGAAGTGTTATGAAGCACAAATATTGAAGTGACTGTTGACGGTCCTTATGGTCCAATTTTACCGTCAACATGTTGCATCTTTTTGAATCAAACACCATCACCAAGAATAGACATAGGGATTATTTCTAACAAATTCCACTAGTCTTGGTGAAATTATGAATGCAGGTGCAATTCATATGAAAACGAGGGGAAAACATGCACGAAACATGGACTTTGCAATCGACGGATTTTCCCCGGACTAAAGAATATAGTCCAAAAGCCCAAAACCACAAAACAGAGCCTCAACATCAAACCAAGCAAGTGGATTGGGCCGAGTACACGGCCGAGGGAAGGCACCGAGAGAAGAATCAAGCCCGGGGAGTCCGGGCCGGTTCGGCAGAACCACCCTAGTGGGTTCGGCCGAGCCGACGAGTAGGCCCCCTGGCCCATCTTTCTACGGCGGTTTGTCACCGACGTACGGAGGTCGGTTCCACCTGCAATTAATGCCACCGACGTCCGGAACCGCCTCCAAGTTGCCGACCTTCCAAGGCTATAAATAAAGGGCTACACCCCCTCTCTCAACACACCACCAACATCAAGATACAAGACAAAACTCTCATCCTTAGGCCAAGGGCCTCTTGTATCTTAGTAGAATAGGAGAGAGGGCAAGGAAGAGGAAGGAGTGTTCCTCCCTTTTTAAGTGGAGTAGTATTTCCTTTTCTTTTACCTTGGCGTGTAAACACTCTTTTTGGTGATTTATACGTGGTGATCTACTTATCTATCGTGACATATCTTTGTGTTAGACGTAATTCTTGTTATACTTGTTTACGGGATCATTGCTTCGCAAGAAGTGCTCTAGCTTTACGAACTCGGTTCTAGGCCGAGGCTAGAGTAGTGGTCAATAGCATAGACGTGGTGTCTAGGGCTGGAGATCGCCTTTGTTTGCTGTGTGCCCCACGGTTTGTAGAGGTAGGTGGCAGGAAGTGACAGCCCTGTCATCCAAAGGAACCCTCCACGTTCGGGTACATAGTAGAGCTTTCGTAGACCGGAGTGGCTTGGCGGACCAAGCCTAAGACGGTGCCGAAGTAAACAAGTCTAGCTTGCGTTCGTCTACCTTTAAAGGATAAATAGATAAGAGTCACCCTCTCGACCCTATTTTGCTACGTTGTCTTGGTTGTCCTTGGGTAAACTAACCTTGTTGCAGAAATACTCTGTTCCCTAGCGGATATAAATACGATACCTTGGAATACTCCCGGGTGAAGTGCTACAACGGTATTCCGTGCGCTTGCGGATTCATTCGTGACGTAAGAAATACCAACAAGCATTTACGGCGCCGTTGCTGAGGAACGGTTGTTATCTTTGTAACGAATCAGGTTTGCCCTCGTAATCTATCTTACTTACCGTTCTGTTTTTATTTTTTTCCTTACATTCAAAATTTCACAAAAACATATCATGGAGTCACACCCAACCATCCAATCTTTCTCCACTCCACGGGGTGAACTCTTAGAGCCACCATCATCATCACAACCTATTTCTTCACCTGGCTATGAGTTCTCCACCGATTACATTTCGATGATTAGAGGTTTATCCTTTTCGGGTTTTAAACATGAAAATCCTTATGAACACTTGCGAGAGTTTGAACATTTGTGTTCATGCCGATTGATCCATGGCATGACACAAGAAACATTGAAGTGGAAGTTGTTTCCCTTCTCTCTCAATGAGAAGGCGAAGCAATGGTACACTTACACCGCTAAGAGAGTGAACGGTGATTGGAAAGAATTGCGAGACAAATTTTGTCTAGCATTCTTCCCCGTATCTCGTATCACTTCTCTACGAGCGGAAATAATAGGCTTTCGACAAGAAGAAAAGGAAACCTTAAGTGCGTCATGGATTCGGTTACGTTCTCTAACGGACTCCGGACCAGAATTATTGCTCCCCGAACCCGTTTTATTACAACACTTTTATTCGGGATTGAGCAACGATACCGCACTTTATCTTGACACGGCCGCGGGTGGATCTTTTTCTCATAAGACCATAGCGGAAGCACACGAACTTTTGGATCGAATTGTGGAAAACACACCTTTTCCGCTGACTTACTCGTAGAGCCGGAGTCGAGAAGATGAGGAACTCGTTGTGCAAGAGACACAACACTTGGTGCCCATGATGGAGCACCTAGCACTCGAGTCCTCATCTAACACAAGAACAATGATAGAGGAAGATGAACCTCTTGATTTCCCATTTGAGTTCAAGGAAGAAATTTTTGAAGATTTTGGAAACACCTTGAACTACTCCTATCAAAAGAAACCGGCACTCCCTGCACCAACCCCGAACCTATTGAAAAATCTCTTCTCTTAAAAGCTGTTCGGAACTTGACAGCAATTATGAGCGATGAATGGTTGATGGAAAACGAACTTTCTTCGGAAGTTCTTCGACTTGATCATCCTAGATCAACCATTCGTGGCTCAATTCGGGGAGTAATGGTAGATGTTCTCTATAATCCTCTAGTAGGTGCCAACATCATGTCCGAATCTTTTGCTTCAACTTTATTTGGAAACGAGACATGGGCACCTTCGACAAACTCCTTAAAGCCCCACCGGGGCAATTTTTGAGAGTTTGGGGATCATTAGAGATGTTTGCATTAAGCGTAATGAAGCGAGAGGTTTCCTTGGACTTTCACGTTTTCGGAATCCTGGATTTCGATGTTTTGATCGGTCATCCCATAGAAAAGCTTTTCTTAGGGATATCACCTTCGAGGAACCTTAGACTTCACCCTCGGCAAGAAAACTTTTTCTCTTCCTATCATTCATGCACAAAACTCTTTTGCCGAGGAGCCGCTTGTGGAAGAAGAATGCATGGAGGAGGTTATGGCAATTTTTCCTCATGAAAACCCCGAATCATCCTTGGATGAAGATGCTCTTGATTTCATTTTAGAAGAGGATGATTCGGCGGAAACTTTTGAGCTGCCCGAAACTTTTACACCTACGCCACCTCCCGTAGAGCTCAAAACTCTTCCACCAGGCTTGCGCTACGTTTTTCTTCACGAAAATCCCGAAACCCCTGTCATCATAAGTGACAAGCTTTCGGAGGAGGAAACTGCAAAACTCTTAGCCGTGCTAGAAAAACATCACTCCGTCTTTGGGTACTCGCTTGGAGACCTCAAGGGAATCAGCCACGCTCTTTGCACCCATCGCATTCCCATAGACCCCGATAGTACACCATCTAGGGAACCTCAAAGGAGGTTGAACAATGCGATGCGGGAGGTCGTTAAAAAGGAGGTCTTAAAACTTTTACATGTTGGCATTATCTATCTCGTTCCACACAGCGAGTGGGTGAGTCTAGTGCAGGTCGTACCCAAGAAAGGAGGAATGACGGTCGTCCATAATGACAAAAATGAGTTGATCCCTCAACGCACCGTCACGGGATGGAGGATGTGCATAGATTACCGAAAACTTAACAAGGCTACAAAGAAGGATCATTTTCCGCTGCCCTTCATCGATGAGATGTTGGAACGGCTGGCAAATAATTCTTTCTTTTGTTTCCTTGATGGGTATTCGGGATATCATCAAATCCCCATCCATCCCGACGATCAAATGAGGGACTCACATCCATGGTACGCCGACATTGTGAACTTCATGGCAACGGGGTACGTACCACTCGGAAAGAGCAAGAAACGACTCATCTATGAGAGTCGCCGTCACTTATGGGAAGAGCCCTTCCTTTACCGTGTCTGCGCCAATGGATTGCTAAGGCGATGTGTGCCCATACCCGAGAGCACACGAATCATTGAGAAGTGCCATGCATCGCCATACGGGGGACACTACGGCGTGTTTCGTACACGAGGCCAAGATATGGCAAAGTGGCTTCTTTTGGCCAGCCATGTACGAAGACACAAAGGAATTTGTCGGGCGATGCCCGGAATGTCAAAAAGTTGGAGGCATCACGGCAAGAGATGCAATGCCCCTCAACTACAATTTACAAGTCGAGCTCTTCGACGTATGGGGCATTGACTTCATGGGACCGTTCACCAAGTCACATGACTGCGAATACATCTTGGTGGCGGTAGACTACGTGTCTAAGTGGGTGGAAGCAATGCCTTGCGGGGCCGCAAATGCCAAGCATGCTCGCCGGATGTTCCACGAAATTATCTTCCCAAGGTTTGGAACACCGAAGCTAGTGATAAGCGACGGAGGGTCTCACTTCATTGATAAGACCTTCCGAAGCTTCCTAAGAGAACTTGGATCAAGGCATAATATCGCTACTCCATACCACCCTCAAACCGGTGGGCAGGCCGAGACCTCAAACAAGCAAATCAAGCGGATCCTGCAAAAGACCGTAACGAGAAATGGGGAAGGGATGGAAGGACAAGCTACCCGATGCACTATGGGCATACCGTACAGCATACAAGACACCCATAGGCATGTCCACATACCAGCTCGTGTACGGGAAAACATGTCATTTACCCGTCGAGATGGAACACCGAGCGTATTGGGCCATCCGGAAATGGAACATGGACTTTAATGGTGCCGGACGCAAAAGAAAAATGGAGATAGCTGAGTTAGAAGAATGGAGAGACAAAGCTTACCACAACTCAGCTATATACAAAGAAAGGACAAAAAGGTGGCACGACAAAAAGATAAAGATAAAGGTATTTAAGGTTGGAGATAAGGTCTTGCTATTCAATTCACGGGTGAAACTCTTCGGGCATGGAAAATTAAGAAGTAAATGGGACGGACCATACACGGTTATTGACACCTCGTCACATGGAGCAATCACACTTCAAGACGACGAAGGTAAAATATTTAAGGTAAATGGTCAGCGCCTTAAAATTTATTTCGAGCCCGATAAAGATAAAGAATTTGATGTCATGCACTTGATTAATTTAAATTTTCTCTCATGATAGCTCTTTCTTATCTATATCCCGTAGTAGCTCTTTCCCTGAAATAATTTTAGCAAGCAATCAACCAGAAAAAGAAGGGGACCCGAGGGGCCCACTACAGTTCGGCCGAACCCCCTTGCTGGTTCGGCCGAACCAAGATATGAACCCCAAACGGTCACTTTTTTCCCGCGTTCATCATTTCCCGCGAGGCACATTTTTATCATTTTTTCAATTCCTCAAGATTGTAATGCGCCTGCTCTTTTAAATTTTTAATCATATTAGTGCTCCCCGGTCTTCCCTTACCGGTAGAGCAAGTTTTGTTTCGAAATATCTTTGTCTATTTTGAAGAAAACGAGGCAAAAAGGCAAGTGTGGGGGGGACATCGCGGAAAGCAAAGACAAACACACGCGTAGCGCGCAGAAACATCACGAGGAAAACAACACAAACACAACCTGCGAAATAGAGCACCGGTGGGGCCCGAGCCGGTTCGGCCGAACCCACGGGTGGTTCGGCCGAACCCCGGTGGGTCCCACTCAGCCCCTGCTTCCTCATGGCACTTGAGTTTGTTTCCCACACTTCCTTTTCGCCTACTTTATTTGTCAAGTTCATTACGAGACACGAAAAACAATTACTAAAACTTGACCAACTAAAACTTGGGAAGATTTCTTTTGAATACCTTTTCCCAAGTCTCTCCCTAATGCTCTCATGATGATCTTGCACACTTTTTATTACTCGCTTCATCACCACTTGCCTGTGAACAAATAATCAAATCCATAGGACCCATGTTTTTCTAGATTATTGGCAAGTGTGATATGGCTCGACGAAATGATCTTATGCTTAGCTTACCGAGTCCTTGGGAATTTTATTTCACAAAACAAAAATACCATGGCTTCATGCTCCTCTCTTGATACAAAAATTCCTACCAATGCCATATGATGATCATACCTTGCAAAACTTACATACATATGCTGCTTGTGATTGCAATGAGCTTTACCAAAATTGAGTGACCCTAGAGAGAAACTTGTCATGCTCTCTTGATCAAGATCACGTACACTCCACCAGAAAAAAAAAAAAAAAGGGGCTAAACTCCTACACTAGGAGCTAGCACCCCACCAAAATAAAGACACTCCTCGTTTGCACCTCTTTTTACCTCTCTCTCTCTCTCTCAATCACGCATAAACGAGACATGGCTAAAAAAAAAAAAAAAAAAAAAAAAAAAAAAGCTCACACGAGATGAGCAATGAAAAGAAAGCTCACAAAGATGAGCAATGAAAAAGAGAGAAGAAAAGAGATGCTCAAGCATAGAGCAAGAAAAGAAAAGAAAGAAAATAAAAAGATAGCCATGTCTCGAAAATGCAAAATAAAGAGAGGTCAATTGCAATAGGAGTTATCACTTTTTCATATCCATACACACACGCACTTCTTGATCAAGGTTACATGACTTGGCTTCTCCATGGATCCTTTCTTTTGGCTTAGTAATATTTGTGATACAAGTATGCCTCTCTCATTCCCTACCGAGCTCCACATACAAGCCTAAGAAGTAGGAAAAAGAGAGGCAACACAATGCCTTGGTGAGGAAAACACTTTTTGAGCGATTCAAGAGAATCGAAGAGGAGCGGGAGTCATGTTGTTTATTTTCAAAACTTTCAAAAACCCAAGGTGCTTAGTGAGCAAAAGTATAGTGACTTGAGTCATGAGCTGTTCCACTTATCAATCATCCAAGAATGCATGTTAGCCACCGTCATGTTCACAAGTAAAACGGTGTGGCTTGTAATAACATGTGTGCAGGTCTCTAAGGGAGAGATCTCTCAACTTACGCTCCCACCTTTACTCGAGGACGAGCAAAGAGCTAAGTGTGGGGGGTCTTGTTGACGGTCCTTATGGTCCAATTTTACCGTCAACATGTTGCATCTTTTTGAATCAAACACCATCACCAAGAATAGACATAGGGATTATTTCTAACAAATTCCACTAGTCTTGGTGAAATTATGAATGCGGGTGCAATTCATATGAAAACGAGGGAAAACATGCACGAAACATGGACTTTGCAATCGACGGATTTTCCCAGGACTAAAGAATATAGTCCAAAAGCCCAAAACCACAAAACGAGCCTCAACATCAAACCAAGCAAGTGGATTGGGCCGAGTACACAGCCGGGGAAGGCACCGAGAGAAGAATCAAGCCCGGGGAGTCCGAGCCGGTTCGGCCGAACCACCCTAGTGGGTTCGGCCGAACCGACGAGTAGGCCCCCCGGCCCATCTTTCTCGGCGGTTTGTCACCGACGTCCGGAGGTCGGTTCCACCTGCAATTAATGCCACCGACGTCCGGAACCGCCTCCAAGTTGCCGACCTTCCAAGGCTATAAATAAAGGGCTACACCCCCTCTCTCAACACACCACCAACATCAAGATACAAGACAAAACTCTCATCCTTAGGTCAAGGGCCTCTTGTATCTTAGTAGAATAGGAGAGAGGGCAAGGAAGAGGAAGGAGTGTTCCTCCCTTTTTAAGTGGAGTAGTATTTCCTTTTCTTTTACCTTGGCGTGTAAACACTCTTTTTGGTGATTTATACGTGGTGATCTACTTATCTATCGTGACATATCTTTGTGTTAGACGTAATTCTTGTTATACTTGTTTACGGGATCATTGCTTCGCAAGAAGTGCTCTAGCTTTCGAACTCGGTTCTAGGCCGAGGCTAGAGTAGTGGTCAATAGCATAGACGTGGTGTCTAGGGCCGGAGATCGCCTTTGTTTGCTTGTGTGCCCCACGGTTTGTAGAGGTAGGTGGCAGGAAGTGACAGCCCTGTCATCCAAAGGAACCCTCCACGTTCGGGTACATAGTAGAGCTTTCGTAGACCGGAGTGGCTTGGCGGACCAAGCCTAAGACGGTGCCCGAAGTAAACAAGTCTAGCTTGCGTTCGTCTACCTTTAAAGGATAAATAGATAAGAGTCACCCTCTCGACCCTATTTTGCTACGTTGTCTTGGTTGTCCTTGGGTAAACTAACCTTGTTGCAGAAATACTCGTTCCCTCGCGGATATAAATACGATACCTTGGAATACTCCCGGGTGAAGTGCTACAACGGTATTCCGTGCGCTTGCGGATTCATTCGTGACGTAAGAAATACCAACGAGTGACATAGTTATTTGTCAAGATATGTTTTACAATTGGTGACAGAGATTGAAAAGGAAACACATAATAGAGCATAACATAGTTCATTACATAGTTGAGCACAACATAGGTCAAGTAAATAGTTCATTACAAGAGAATTCAAATTTGTTAACCTAACTACGATGCAATTTGGTCCCCACGAATAGTACTAGCATGTGACTATTGCTTTAGGTAATTGGAAACTACAAAGCACATGAGACATGCTTCTAATTTAGCAATGAGACACGATTGGTTCACGGGGACTCTATGTTCCACCGAGTGTGTGATGACCCCGTGCCGTATTGTCCCCCTATTGGAGGTGGTGGTGGTCTTGGTCGTTGAGCCGGTCCCGGCTTGTGGTGCGGGCACTTGCAATTCATGCCATCACACAAATGTCCATCATCATCGGCAATGCTTATGACCATGTCGTCGTCCGTGTCTCGCTAAAACAACTTTCACTTCTTGCTCTAAATCGGAGATGCGGTTTTGAAAGTGTCCAACATAGGTCACCATTGAACCGACAGGTTTTACGTCCACCCACTCGCGTCCAACCGCAATTCTCTTCATCCATAGCACTGCAAATTAAGGAAACATGATATAAGATTGACAATTCCTAAATGATAAAATAAATTGATTAACTTACATCACCACGTGGGCAACGAAAGAAGCGACGTCCACTATCAAAGGAACCGAGTGCCATGAAACATTTGGACAACACAATCATCTCCACGGTTGCATTTTGGCCAACTTTCTTTGGTGTTCCTATATGGCCTGCTTGGATTCAACATGCTATCAAAGTCATCTCGTGGCCTCTAGAGGAAAGTCCTCCAGTGGTTCTTGAACCCATGTTGGTCCGGTGTTGGCACTACCTAGATGCCCGTTTTATATGTGAATATAGCCCCAATTAGAGTATAATTGACACTAACGTATACCATTTACCTGTGAAAATAAATAGATATTTGTATATGCATGGTTTTGGAGCTTTATTGCATATATAGGCTAAATGGTAGAAATGGAGGCATTATGGAGGACAAGGGTCGAAGACAGAGAATGAGCTAGAAGGAAGTCTGGTTGTGCCGATCGGTACGGACATGCGTCGATCGACACATATGAAGAAGTGGCCCATCAAGGGCAAACCAAGGTCCATTCCACAGGTTTTTCCAAAAATTCAGTCTCATTCATCCAAACAAAATACTCTTGCAAATAATCATGACAACACTCATCTCACAAATCTCACAAGCCAAACAATTAGAAGTGATCCTATCTACAAATATTTGGTGGAAGGCTTTATGTGTAGCTGGGTAGGAAAACAACTAGCAACAAATGTAACTCGGAATATTGTCAAATCAAGAGATAGTTCCAATTGGTTTTATAGAGACTTGTCAAAAAGGACATTGGAAAATATAATGGAGAGAGAAACACGTGCTTTAGAAAGAAATACATGTGCAAATGGCAAAAGATGAAATCAAGATACAAACGAAGTTCTCAAAATCGGATTGCACATGGCTGGAAGGATAGGGTTCGGTCGATTGAATGCACTTACTTGAAGAGTAATGGTTTATGCACAAATCTTGTATGAATTCCGCTCTTGCAACTTGATATAACGTGAAACATTCTTGATCTTCTATCAACAATCCATGAAGTCCACTAGCTAGTGCTTCAGAATGTAAATGATGTCCATCCCCCCATGCTTAAACGATGCTCATCCTCGTGCATAGGAAGTGAAAAAGGAAGAGCACTAGCTAAATCCTTTATTTCATCTCTTCGACCATCGGAAACACATATATGATTTCTATAGATAACATACAACTTTTTCAACATTTTGAGTGCTCGTGCCGATCGACACTAGTGGTGCGCCAATCGACACACTTCTAATTTTGCCTTGTCTTCTCCTTTTATTGATCTTTTGCACTTTAGAGAGTCTTCGAGAGGTGTTTATTGATGAAAATCTTCGTCTTCAGCAAGAGGTCTTAGTAATTTGTGTATAAAACCATAGAGATAGTGCAACGACTCGACTCGAAACTCATATCGTAGGTTGTGGATGTGACAGACCCGCCTCATGAAGAGTCGTTTCCGTCACCGGGATCATCATGGGTGGCATCACGTGCTTGTGATACCCGATATTACAACATACAAACATAAGCATGATACAATGAATATAAGTACAAGTCTCTTACATTCATCCCAAGTACAACCGTACATCGGAGTCTCATAAGCATCGAAGCTAATAAGTTTAGAAATTAACTAAACAGCGGAAGCAATAAGATACAATCGCTCTCTCGGCGATACATCACGGGCATCCGGCAGAGACAGATGTTCTTGCCCTAGAACACCTTACCGGTACATCAACACCTCTACTCCTCCGGACCGTACCACTCCCAAGTGTAGTGGCCTCCGTCCGAAGTCCGGTCCTGCCGGACGTCATCTCCAGACATCTAAGTCCTGCCCGACGGGGTCATCTCGAAAACCACATAGAGCAAAGCCCTAAGCAACTAGAGCTCAGCAAGACCGACCCGTCTTCAGCAAGACTCGACCCGTCAAAGTGGCCATCTACAGCCGACTCTTAGAGATGCAAAGGCCAGTGGGATAGGATAATTAAGCACTAAGCTGGCCTACAAGTGAATCCTTACCTTCAACTTTTAGCAGTTTAGTTAAGTTGCAAGCAAGAATAAATTTAATTTGCACTAGCTACTGCATTACATGTTTCCAAACAAATAATTAAGCAATACAACAATTAATCATAATCATCATCATCTTTCTCTTCTTACTACGTTCCGGTCGACAGGATAAGTGTTACTCGTTATCGTGAGGGGCAGCAATTCGAATCGATTTACATCCTGCAGGAGAAACCTGATTGCACGTCACATATGCGCTTCCCGGAAGCCGCATGAGACAACCTTTCCCAGCCGGTGCTGTAGTGTTAGTCGGGCCTAGCTCCCCGAGAAGGGTCCCCCACGCGATGCCGTCCGGGACGTCATCCGTGAGTAGAGTGCTCCCTTCTCTCCTCCCAAATTTCTGCCAAGTAACCAAGAGAGTAGGGTATCTCTCTAACATACAGCGACCCTCGGTACGTCGGTTTCATCGGGCCCACTAACTCTAGCATGCAAGAAGTACGTTCAAACTTATCGACATGGGCCGGACACGACATGGTCCTTGTGTGCACAGTACGGGGCTACCACCTTGAAGACTCTTTCAGTCCTTCACTTTCCATCTAAGTTGCCCGTTCGGCCTCCAATTTTCCATTCTCTTCTCATTACTTAGCATCGTGTCCAAAAAGGTGATTGTCCTATCTATGAGTGGTCTCCGTACCACTCGACGAATCATCGCCCTATTTAAGCAAGCATCTAGCATAGGGCGATCGAACATGGACATCGGGATCCTCATCGCATGCTAGATTTCTGTTGACGCCGGTTTTTGACCAAGGGACCCATTGTCGGCGACTATAGGTCAAAAGAGGGCCGGTGGGCGAGAAGGCCGACGGCCGCTTGGGCGAGTAGAAGGCGCGTCCCTCCCGGGAATCGTGCGCGGACGCCAACGAGAAGAGCATAATATTGATGGGCCTGGCCCGCGTTGTAAAATTAGAAATAATAGTTTAATTTTGGAAAAAAGATCCTAGTCGGTTAGGAAATTGGCCCGAAGAGGGTCCGAGGAGGATTCTTCGTGCCGAGTATAAATTTGTACTCGGGTGTAACCTGTAAACTCGATTCACATCCAATACAACTTTCGGCGCATCGCCAAACCCTAATTTTCTGTCAAGTCTTTACTGTTTTCGCGCGGGGATCTTCGGGGCTCCGGTCGACAACAAGTTGGCTTGACAAGGTAATTATGTCGTCTAATTCTCGGCGCATTGTTCGTAATTAGATGGCTTAATTGCTAGTTATCCGGCGACCAGATCTGTTTTCGACCGTCGTAGTGAGTATCGGCCGGGATGAGTCAAGTCGACCTGGTCGGGCTCGTGGTGGAGGTAGTTTGACTTGTCCTGCCTCCCCGTCCCAGCCTTTGCTCACAACGCCGATTGGCTCGGATCTGGTCGTTCGAGTCACGATAGCCGCTATGAGATTTCTTTTACATCCTAGCCGATTCGATTGCGCAGATTCGGTTGACGTGTCCTGCGTTTGCCTTTGCGATAGTTGACTTGTCCTAGGCGCATGCAGCCGATTGGATAGGATGTAGATTTACTTTCATAGTTAAGGCGTTTATGATTATGCTTGTCCTGAATCGGCCGAGCGTGCGCGGCCGTTAGACCTGGTCCGATCGTGTGCCATCGGTTGACTTGTCCTGTTGGAGCGGTCGGTCGATTCGGGATCTGTGTGGTTGTATTTGTCTTACTTGTTCTTTCGGAGTGTTTAGCCGATTGCTTATCACGTTCATTAGCTGTTTTATGTTCAATTAGCTAAATCTGTTAAAACTGCCTTTGAACCCGAGTTATTAGTACGATTACATTGATCATCATTATACATCTAGATATGATCTAATAACTCATTGTTATGATCAATGGCAGAATCGGCCGGATGCCGATCGGCCGATTTATTGCTCCGATTGATGATTAAACCATCTTCTTGCTATCAAATTAATTACATCCCATTAATAATTACCTTGTTTACATTTTATTCGATAATGCATCCCTGCAAAGTCTTAATGATTTGATCGTTTACCGACGAAATCGGTTGCTAGCCACCGATCGCATGTTATAGCATCGGCCGATTTCGTATTGTTTGTATCACGGTTCGTTTGCCTGGCATTTAATACATAAATGGATGGGCCGTGCTGCTCCCTGTCGATGGCCGATTTTGTCTATCTTACGCCGAGAATCGGCCACGGCTGCACATCGGTCTATCCGGGCCGATGACCCGGAATTTTACACCTTTTATTGTCTTTGTTGGTTTGCAGGGAAAACCATCGCGCACGCACCGGCGCTCACGAGAATCGGCGAGCTGAGCCGGTCCGTTGGGAGCACGGGGCCCTGCATCGGCCGGGGTTTCGGTGGACTCTCCGGACAACGGTGTGTTGGCGACTTTTGACGTCAACACACTTTTTGGCACGCCCGGTGGGACGGAAGCAACCAAGATCAAGATGTCGTACATGCGAGGCTGTCGGGGAGGACGGAACACCAATGGTCGATGCTGAAAATCGACCGATTTTTGTTCCGGTTCCTCTTAGGACGGATGGCAAAGGGCATGGAGAAGTTTACGATGACAACGAGGTTTCGGCCTGGGGAAGATGACGACAGAACAAAAGCTGCAGTGCCAAGAATACCTGGCCGAAGCAATGAAAAAGTACTTTCAAGCCACAGAAAGTGACACGTGGCGAGTGGCCACAAAAGGAGACATCCCTCGGATTACGCATCCGGAAGAACTAGACCAAATCAAAGCCCGAGAGCTGCCGGATGCCAACCAACTCGGTGATATGGTCAACTCGTCCGTTCATCGAGGCCCTAATCAATCAATCGGGCGTGTTGACCAACACCATCGGGAATTTGATCAAGGACACGGTTGATGGCAGGCTGTTCACTGAAGGATATTACGGACCTGCGTACACTCGGCCTTTTGGCACTCTTGTACGACCAATTCAGGGAGTCGGCCTCCGAGAATACCACACCGCCGGCGGGGTTTCAGCCCTCGTACGGCATGCCACCTCACCTATGGCCTGGCAAGGACAATGCAAATGCAAGTACCGGTACGACCCAGCCGGGCAAAGAGGATGACGGTGGCCCTAAGAAGTCGGTAACGGAGGAGGGCGACAAACAAGATGTACAACAGCCGACTTCTGAATTAGGGGCAGCGACCAATGTGGCAGCGGTCCCGCGGATGGCACGAGCAGCCTAATTTCTTCTACGTACCAAATACCGGCCCGAGTAGAATTGAGAACTCACCCACTATAGTACGGCCGATATCCGGTATTCCACGACCAAGCTGCATCGGGTGGGGGACGGGGATTCATGATCGGACGGCCGATCCAATCGGCCATGAATTATGGAATCGCTCCGCGATTCTTGTTCCCGGCTACGGCATCGGGATTTCGGAAACGGCCGGTTGATACACCCGGCGGGGGCAGCCCAACACAGCTTATATGACGGGGACCGGATCGGCGACTGCTGAACCCAATGATATGAATAGCCTCATGGCTAAGATCGCCGATATGATGAAAGATCGGTTCGATTTGAAGCCTAAGGAGAAAAGTGCATTGTATCGGCGACCTTACCCTGATTGGATGGATTCCGTGGCTTTACCCAATAAGTATAAAATTCCTGAGTTTTCCAAGTTTTACGGGCAAGATAACACATCAACTATGGAGCACATCGGTCGGTATGACGCACGGCTTGGTGAGGCGTCTACTCGGGAGGCTTTGCGGGTTCGGCTATTCCCACTTGTCATTGTCCGGATCGGCCTTTTCATGGTTTGCTTCGCTGTCACCTGGTTCTATTCAGAGTTGGGCCGATCCGGAGAAAAGGTTTCACTCGTACTTCTTCACGGGCATTACCGAGCTTAGTTTGTCCGATTTAATGGCGGTGAAACAGAAAGCGGGGAATCGGTGGCTGATTATATACGAGAGGTTCGGGACCCCGAGGGGACGATGCTACAATCTGAACCTGACGAGCAACGAGTTGGCCGAAATCGCTTATGCGGGGCTATTTTCCAACATTAAAGAAAAGTTTACCCCACATGAGTTTGATGGGCTGGCACAGGTGACCCGCGAGGCGATCGGCCGGGAAGAGAATCTCCGGCTCACCGAGGAATCGGCGGTATCGGGTGACTTATGCTGATTTCGACGAGTGAGGAAGATGAAGAGGGAATTAATGCGGTCGAGTGGACTAATAACAAACGGCCGATATTTTCTCCGCATGTCAATCCTAAGGAGAAGAAATATGATTTTGATTTATCTAAGGCCGACGAAATATTTGATCAGCTGCTGCGGGAAAAGAAAATCCAGCTTTCCCCTCATCACAAAATTCCTACGCCGGAAGAATTGAAGAAAATGGCTAAGTGGTGCAAGTGGCATGGAAATTCGCATCATAACACCGTTGATTGTTATGCTATGAGAGATGAAATCCGAGAGGGCGGTTGACGGTGGGATATTGCGAGCAGCCGATGTAAAGAAGAAGATGAAAGTTGATGGGCACCCTTTCCGGCTAATACGATGTACATCAACACCATCGGCGGTGGATCGGCTGGTTTCATACGCCGATATGAGAGGAAGAGGGAGAGGGAAGAAAGAGCCCGGGTGGCACATGAACAGGAATCTATCGACCAAAGTCAGCGGTACGGACAAGACGTGATCCGCCGAGAAGATTTTGACCCACACTTGGGCTTGTCCTTTCTTTCGATCTGCTTGGGACCAAAACATGAAGCTTCCATCTATCGAGAACTGCCCGAGTGCATTGGCCGAAAAGAGTATCGTGATGGCGGGTCATCAAGTTACCGGGGACGGCCGAATAGTCGCAACTACGAATCGCAACGATCGGCCCCCGGAAGAGCGATCGGCTATGATCACGGCTATGATGAACGGAGATACGTAGTGCCAAAGAGAACCTCCGTTCACGATCGGGTGGGGCCAATCAACGATGAAGAAGAGTTTGATCACCAGTACCATGAAGATTCGAGAGGCGATCGAACCAAGAACGAAAAACGGTGGTGCCCCGGTGGTTTGCTCGGCAAAACCCGGAAGAGGAGGCTCCAAAGAATGCGCTGTCGAGAAATCAAGGGTGGACGATATTGCGAGAGATGACCAAGATGATGAGTCCAAACCCAAGAAGGAATGGAGGCCAAAAGTGCGGTCTCAAGTGGTCGGGCTGAAGCCGCGGTGAATATGATATCCATGATGCCCGGGATTGTCGGATCGGCCGATGAAAATTCGGCTGAAGAAGAACCGGTTGGGGAGACTTCGAGAGATTACGTGGACGCCGGAATCGGCGGTATTTGATAAGCCGATCAACTACGATTATTTGCATCTCAAGGCATTGTACATTAGCGGCTACGTCAATGGGTCACCAATGAGGAAAATGTTGGTCGACGGAGGGGCAGCGGTCAACGTCATGCCGATTACTACATACCGCAAGCTCGGGAAGACGCCGAGAAGAAATGATGAGGGATAATCGACGCTCAAGGATTACAGCGGGAGAAGTCAAGATGTGCGTGGGGCCGCAATAATGGAGATCACTGTGGGCAGCAAAACCATACCCACCACTTTTTTCATCATCGACGGGAAAGGTGCATACACAACTTTGTTGGGGAGAGACTGGATTCATGCCAACTGTTGCATCCCATCAACCATGCACCGGTGTTTGATTCAATGGGTCGGCAACAAGGTCGAAATCGTACGGGCCGATAAATGCGTAACCATTGCAACCGCCGATTTCGAGTTTGCCGGTGCTGGAGAGCCTGCCTTGTTTATCATGCACGTATTGGGATGCGGAGGCCATAAACATCACCGACGACGGAGTTATTGTGACCGGGGGTCGGGTACCCCCGAGCTGCTCGATGGGCCCCACGGGAGAATTGATGGATAATCGGCCGATCGATACACGCACCGAGGACATGATGAATCGGCCGATTAACGAACCGGAAGACGGAAAATTAGGCCACGGTTTTGTGTCGGCCGACGAGTTAGAAGAAGTAGATATAGGGGATGGAGACAAGCCTCGGCCGACATATATTAGCAAGAAATTGTGTAAAGAAGTAAGAGATGAATTAGTGGCCTTGTTGAAAGAATATAAAGATTGTTTTGCTTGGGATTATAGCGAGATGCCTGGACTCGGCCGATCGATCGTTGAACATCGGTTGCCCACCAAGCCCGGATATCGGCCATATAAGCGAGGGGCTCGGAAAATTGACCCTAGGTATTATGAAGCCGTCAAAGAAGAGATTATCAGATTATATGAGGCCGGCTTCATTAGGCCATGCCGATATGCGGAGTGGGTTTCCGATATTGTGCCGGTGGAAAAGAAAAATGGAAAGATGCGGGTCTGCATTGACTTCAGAAATTTGAATAAGGCGACTCCAAAAGATGAGTACCCAATGCCAAACGCCGATTTGTTAGTTGATGCAGCCGCCGGCAACAAAATTTTGAGCTTTATGGATGGAAATGCTGGGTACAATCAGATTTTTATGGCCGAAGAAGATATATCGAAGACGGCGTTCGGATGCCCGGAGCGTTGGGACTATATGAGTGGGTTGTCATGACCTTCGGCCTAAAAAATGCTGGTGCCACATATCGAGAGAGCCATGAATTTTATATATCACGATTTGATCGGACGATTGGTTGAAATTTATATTGATGATGTCATGGTGAAGTCAAAGTCGGTTGGAAGTCATGTGGCTGATCTCGGAGAAGTGTTGAAGAGGACAAGACAATACGGCTCTGAAGATGAACCCGCTCAAGTGTGCGTTTGGTGTCTCGAGCTGGACAATTTCTGGGTCAACAATAGCAGCAGCTTCCGGCTCCTCCTTGCCGGTTATCGCGTTCACCACCGCAGCTATATGATGCAAAGGTGATGTGTAAATTTTGACGAAAACATGATATTGAATATTTTATGGAATACGTGCGAATTTCATCAAATACACGTAATTTGTGAGTATAAAATAACTTGGCGTCCAGCGAGGTGAAATGGTTTAAGAGTGATTAACCAATCTATTTTACTTCATCAACTCCCATGAAGCATTTAAATCATTATCACATGTGCAAGGGAAATAATCTAATAATCCTAGCAAAACTAGGTAAAATAGCAATTAAATTGACTCCACATGTTATGGATAATAATTAAATTAAGCTTCACAATTTGGAGTAATTAAATAATTAATTAAGCCCTAATCTTGAATTCTCTAAAAACAATTTAACCTAAATAAATTGCCTCTGATCATGCCAAAGTAAATGCACTATAAAATAGTGCATGCCACAAGGATTCCAACAAATTTTAGTTTGCAATTTTTCGAGTCTAGAACTCTAGATATGGATTTTCTAAGTTTAAATGAAATTCAGCCTTAATTACAAAAATGCCACTCGGGTTTTAAAATTTAAACCCGCGCCGAGGCGCCACACCGGGGCCACGGGGTTCCGGATCCTCGTGTGGCTGTGGCCACACGGGATCCCGGCCGTGTGGCCCGCCCTGTGGCCTCTCCGCGCGCGGCCGGGAGGCGGCGCGCGGCGGCCGGAGCAACGCCGGGCGTCGCGGCCAAGGAGAGGGGGTCCTCTAGACGCGGCGCGATGCGGGGAACCTAGTGGTGGGGTCGGGTTGGCGGGGACCTCACCGGAGAGGCGGCGCAACGGCCGGTGGCGGTGCGGGGTGGTCCGGCGGGGGTGCTCGTCGCGGGGAAGGGACGGAGGGAGGAACGGCTTGGCCGTGGAGCTTCACCGGAGCAAGAGCTTCACCGTCATGGCCTCCTCCTTGGATGAGCACCGTCGGAGAAGGTGGTCGGCGTGGAGGTGGTGGCGGCCGGAGTTCCACGGCCGGGAGGAAATGAAATTCCGACGATCTCGCGAGACCAAAGAGAGGGGTTAGGGTTTGGGAAGATGCTCCACCAAGGTGCGCACGCACCCGAAGAGGAATGAGAGGAAGAGGCTCACCGGAGAGGCAGAATTTGGGTGGCGACGGCCGGAGGTGACGAGCGGGCTCCCCGTGAAATTTGCCCGATTTACTCCATGGCTTTTGGGGAAACAACTACGTGGAGCGAGGAGGGTGTCGGGGCGGAGTAGCTTGGCTAGAGAGGGGGCATGGCGGCCGGGCGTTGAGCTCCTAGCTCGGGTGGCAATGGCGGACGGGAGGAGAGCAAGGGGAAAGAAGAAAGGAGGAGTGAGGGAAATGGGGGAAGGTTCCAACCGTGGCTCGAACATCCTTCTTGTCCCTCCGACCAGGTGGGGACGCGGCTAGGGGCGTCGTCCACGCGGCACCGGCGTACGGCCCACGCTGGCGCGCGGCTCGCCCGTGCTTCGCCTTGGAGAGGCTGACAAGCGGGGCCCGCGGGATATTCCCCGAGCATCTTTTTCTTTTTGCCCCATTTTCCAAACGTGGCCTGATCTGAATTTGAAAATTCAAATGCAAGGCCTTCCCAAGATCAAAAATTAAAATGAAGAATGTTCCTGGATAGCACAATTCTAGAAAGTGACAGGCACGTTGAGGTTGCTCCAAAATTCTTTTTAGATTAATTCTGAAAATTCAGAGAAAAGGCTTAAAAGTTAAGTTTCTCAGATTTATTTGGGGTACCAAACCTTGATGAAATCTAGTGGGGTTTTGTCCTAGATTTTTCTTTTGACATGCCCTACAACATATATTTTTGGTTGACCATACTTCTGTTGTAGAAATTTGAGTTGTAGTTCAAACCAAATTATATTTGAATTTATTTTCCACCCAAATCATAATGCATGTCAATGAATATTTGTGGAGGGGTTCCACTAGACCTGAGTTTAGTTTTAAAAATACTAACTCGCAAAAATGTGCCATGGAGTGTCACAGTGGACAAGGAGAGGACATCACCAAAAGAAATATGAGTTTACAGGTGGGAATATTCAGTGAAGTATGCACACATTACAAACTAGAATAGGCATTGCTAAATATGAAAGGGCTAGTAAACAAGTGAAAGTTACACAAACAAAATGGCCAGCTTCTAAGTATGATACCAAAAGAACACAAAACTTGACCCAACTCACCAAATTACATGTTGAAATCTACAATTATCATTTGAGTGCAGCATATTTGGCTTTGGTAGGTATGATCAATGTAAGAGAGCAATATTTGCAAGGATTAGAGACAATATGTAACAATTTTCCAAAAATTATTAAGTACTCTAACAGTGTTGGAGTTTTCTTCTTAGAGAGCAAAGCATATTGTCATGAAGAACAATTCGATCGTATGGGGGTCTTTATCAAATAATCTGTCACCAAATACCACCACTAAAACAAATAGAGTTCATAGAATTGGTGCTTAGTTCCGAGTTAATTCAAAATTCAGCTGAGAACAATTATATGCAATGAATCATGCAAGTTCCAATAACAATAACAACATTCATCATATCTCTAGCAAAGATCCTCATCATAATTATGTATTTATTCAGCATGAAAGCATTATAAGACAACGGTGATGATACATACAAGCTCCCCTAGATAAATCAATGTTGGTCACCCTAAGATAGCTATTAGGGATATGTCATAGTCCTTTATATGTTCTAAGTGACAAATTACAAACAACCTTTCGCATGAACAAAATGTGAAGGGTATCACAAAAGAAAAAAGAGAGAAAAGACCCAAGTTGATAGTAGGCGACATTTGTAGATTTTAGAAGAAAACGAGCTTTGAGAAATGAAGAAGCAAAGTGATGTTACCGCATTTAAATGAATTGAAGTGCATCGTCTACCTCGCCCATGCTTAAGATCTTGCTAAATTGCATCAGAGAAGCTGGATAGCAGGGGCAGCGAGGGCGTGCCGATCGGCACAAATGATCATGCCTTTTGTCACCTGCATCTTCAGCTTTGTTCTGCTGTCCCAACGCTCCCTCTTGTATATGCGGCTGTTGTCAGCTTGTTTCCTTCAATTTCCCACATTTGAGAGTATTTCTTTCATTCCTACAAAACAGTTAAGTGCATATACTACCCTCAATATGATGGGTCGAGAGTAGTACAATATCTACCATCTAGCAACGACCTCAAAGTACAACTCGTGGCATTTAATTCTAGCATAAGCAAAATCCTAATGGGTGTACATGTGTGCACAAGTGTGGATGCATGGAATTAATATCACAATGTTAGCAAAGAAGCAAGACCAAAACAATATTGCTCCACAATTTAATCTAAACACCTCATTCTTCTAAATTGCTAAAATGAATATGCATACAAACACAATTCTAGACAATAGTCTTGAAACATAACAAATGATGTGAAGAAAATGCTTCATGATGTTAGCAATGGAATCGGAGGCGTGGAAGCTAAACACGACCAATGTTTATACCTAGTTCTAAGCACCATGCTTACAATTAAACTGCTACCATTTAGCATAACAAAATTCTTAATAACCAAAATCAAAACACAATTAACTATCTAATGTTGATCAACAAATAAGTATAAACATCATGTTTACACCTAAATTTGCTAAAGAAAACTCGATCAAAGCAATTTAGTACTCATTAGAGAGTAAACAAGCCAAGCTATTATGAGCGATGAGGTGGATCTGAACATGCAAAGTTAGAGGCTACGGTGAAATAAAAAAAATATGTTAGGCGACAACGATGGAATGCTTAGAAAAGCAGTTGTGCTCATCAGCAATGGAGTCGTGACGATCGGCACAAGGGGTCTTGGCTCCGGTATGTGATGAAAAATGAAGGGTGGGAGGCTTAGGTGGGCTAAAATCAGATTGTTAAATGTATGTAGGCGAAAACATTATGTAAATACAAAAGCAAGAACTGCTCACAAATTATGCATGCAGTGGATGATTTTTGCAAACAAAACATAATGATGATGGTGGAGGTCTAAAAATAAAAGTTAATCTAGGACCATTTTGCCACAAGTGAATCAATTGAGTTGGGTAATTCTCACATACACACAGAAATTTTAGGTTGCCCACCTAGTAGCACTAATCAATCCAATCAAACAAAAAGACATAAAAATACAGGTTGCCTCCCGAAAAGTGCTCCAATTGAAGTCATCTAGCTATACTTCTTACATACATCGTTGTTGCAAAGCCATGGTTCTTGGTGTAAGATTCAAAGATTTCCATGTAGGTTGTACTATGCAAACTTCATTGTGTTTCACACATTGCCCATCCATTGTGTTGCATAATGCTCAAGTCTGTATATGATCCAATTCCCTTGAGTCTTCAATCTGTTCAACCTCTAATCATTTGCTTGTGGGAGAATTACTCGAACTATCCTTGTTGTCATCTTCACCTCCAATTTATCATCGGTAATCTGCAGACCCTCTTCTCTCTGAATTTCGCCTTACCTACAGAATAAAACAGGTCCAAAGACCTACATCATATTGTAGGTTGCAAAATTATCTTTCCAACAAATGCTCATACGCTCCAAACGGACACCGTATGTGAGATTTATGATGTTTTTGCTCCAAGGCTGCGTGTTGTTGACAGATTGCGTAGCGTCCAAAGATTTGCTCATAAATCCTTGTAGAAAAATCCAAATATTGCACCGTTTGTTGCGTTGGAAAGGAAACTTGAAGCAATATTCAGATATTAAATTTTTATCCAATTATCAGCTTAGGAAATATGCAGAATTACCAATGATTCCAGCTTCTTGCTTCGTCATCCAGAGAATCTTGATGACTTCCTCTTTAGAGCGTTGGAGCATATGTCATATGTCGGCTTGCCCTATGACTCATGAATCTTGATCTATATTGCACCAGAAAGTAATGGTGATGTAGTGTAGATGCAACTCCTTAATTCTTGCCCAATGATCCATCAAGTCGACGGTGAAGAATTCTGAAGAAATATGCTATTGCTTTTCTGAACCAACAATTTCTCTCTGCCTTTGCACCGCGACCAGAAGGAATCAGAGGCTGAAACCTGTGCCATTGCTTCGGGCATCACATTATCTTTTCACGTAGTACTCGTGTGTTCTCATTGGACTCTGTATGAGGGAGATATGACCTTTTTTCTAAAAGTATGTCAGGCTGTCTCGCCAGGATTCCGAATTAAATTCAAACATTCCAAATATTCAAACTCCGTGTTTGGAAAGACTTGAATCCTTGTCAATCATCAAAAGGAAGTCTTCTAAATGTCTATAAACCCATATATCACGTGTATATAGGACTTTAATTCTATATTAGGCTCAAACTTCCAATTGTTTGCAACTCTCGCGAAATATCCAAACTGCCCGTGCAACATCTCGTATTTGACTCTAAATCCTTGTAGGAAACTCCAAATGATGTGAGGTTTAAACTGTTGGAAACTAGACTTGATGCTCTTTCAAAATATAAAATTCGTAGGCCTTTCCAATCCTCTACATAATTTCGAACATGTTGATTTGGTCAGCGGACAGAATATCAACTAGTGATCAAGAATATAGTCATGGTGTCTTCCTTCTTTGCAATTGAAATTCTCGATCCACATGATAAGTAGCACTCAATCTTTTATCCATACATATATTTCTATGAACAAGACTATATCCTTGCAAAGTATTAGTTAAAAAAATTATTGACACAAAGACCGTATCTTCTTTTGAGCAGTGGGGTGTCGATCGGCATGGGCGTTGCGCCGATGGGCACTAGCAAGTCTTGCATGAACATGAACTCTATAGAAGATGATAGCCACTAACAGAGTTAGCACCTGCTGCCACGGAGCAATAGTCAAGCTGTGACATCCCCTCCGGAGACCCAGGAATCGGAACGGAGGAACACTCGTCGAAGCGAGTTACAACAGAAACATCATCTCATACAAGTCATAATATATATACATCATGGTATAATACAACCAGGTTTTCAAAATACAAACATTCGTGCAGCGGAAAGATAACATTATTGAAGTTTAACATCCTACGAGTCTTTAGCGGAAGCTTATTTATAATACAACTCAAAAGATTTCACTAAACGTCGTGATGTACTCGAGCCCTTCGTACATCACGGTCCTCTCTCATCAAGGTGTGGGAATACGTTCCCACTGAAGGGAACCTCCCTCCGGACATTGCTCCTCCTCGGGAAAGCTGCCGTACAAGTCGTGATAACACGACTCATTCCCTGTATGGTAACGAACAAACCTTGAGTATTCTAATACTCGGCAAAGACCGACCCGTCAACATGGCACGCTAAGGCCGACGCCTAGTATGCAAAGGCTTTCCGGCTGTGGGGTTTATCCCTTTGCGAAAAACAGCATTAAAGGGTGGGTCCTTACTTTCGGTATTTTAGCTCGGTATTAAGTTCGTTAGCCTTGGGGTTTGCAATCTATCACTATTGCAACCAAGTTTGCAAAACAAGATAATATAGATCATTTTTCCTTTCAACCCTCATCTTCATCTTCCAGTATTTACTACGATGTGACGAGCTAAACAAGCGGTACTCATTACTGCGAGGGACAGCGATTCGAATCGATTTATACCAGCTGGCAAAACCCGACTACACGACGTATACGCATCCCATCGATCGCATACGACAACCTTTCCCGCTATCACCGACAGCAGACTAGCCATTTCCAACTCCCCGGAAGTATGGCGACTCCACGACTATCCTCGTGGTCGACCCATCTCCCTCCCGTGAGACTATCCTCTCACCGACGGCCGAGCAAAGAGAGGCGGCTACGCTACATCTCCGGGGCGATAGGGTACATCAGCTTGCTGGGCCCATGATACCAGCATGTAGTGCGGTACGTTCAAACTTGTTCAACTAAGCCGACAACGGTACGGTCCTTGACCGACACGGACGGGGCTACCACCTTGCAAGACCTCATCTCCGTCTTGCCCTTTCTCCTACGGGGCCCGTCCGGTCTCAACTTCGTTAACACTCTCATCTCATCATCTTCAGTGTCAACACACAAAAAACGCTTAAAGCCTCCATGCTTTAAGTGCCCTAACTAGCTACCGTTGCCACTATGAATTACGCTTAGCCTCTATCGAGCTACCGTACCGATATAGGATATAGACGGATGGAAACCTACCATAATGCATCTAGGGTGTCAACCAAACCCTAACACCTAATGCACAAGCATAAGCTGTACTATGTGATAAAAGAAAATATTTAAAAACATAGGTAGGATGCACCGGGGCTTGCCTTGAGTTTGTTCGAAGTTACTCTCCTCGGCGGCTGGGTCGATTTCGAGATTCCGGCTCTCGACTCGCCCTCGGGTGGAACCTCGATCACTTCGAACCTAGTCGACCAGACAACGCATCGCGAATCACGATCATGTGTGCATGAATGCATATGATGAGAGGATGCAAAGATTCATGAATTAAGCCTTGCATTAACATAATGATTAACGTTTAATTACCTTGGTTGATTAACGAGTTAAAGATAAGTCTACTTATTAAACAAGTAATTAACAATTACTTAAGCTGATTAACAATGTTTAATTAAGATCAACATTAATTAATGTTGTTTCCTTAATTACTTAATTAAGGTTACTACTTACTTGAGTTTAATGATTACCCATTAATCTGATTTATTAACCAATAAATAATTATTTTACTTTAAGTGATTAAGGTTAATACATTGTGATCATATAAATTAACATAGTTTAAGTTTAATGTTGGAAAGAATAAATTTCATTATTAATTTCGTCTGCAGTATCTCCTTCATTAAATAAATTTATTTTCCATAATTAAACATTTTATTTACATAAAATAATAGCCTTTCTTTAATCAAAGAAAGTAATTAATTACTAATTAATAAAATAAATTACCCAAAATACATATTTTATTTCACCAATGGATAGATCTCATTTTTCTGAGTTAAACAGAGTTGGTTTGATATTTTTCTGAATTTTATTGAATTTTCTACAAATATTTGAAATTTAAAACCATTTCTATGACACACGGAGGGCCACGGGGTTGGCCACACCCGATCACGCGTAGCCACACGCGATCCTACGGCGTGTGGCCCGGGGTGTGGCCTCGCCGTGGCGGCGCGACCGGCGGCGGCGCGACGGCCGGAGTTGGCCGGGCGTGGAGCAAAGCTCGCCGCGACGACGCCAACGGACTCTACGCTACACGGCGAACCTACCGGAGCCAACGCGAGCACATGAGCTCCACCGGAAAGGTGCCGGCGGCGAGGTGCGGCTCCACCGAACGTTCGGCGATGTCGCACGCGGCCCACGGTGCACGGAATCCCTCGCCGCTTCTTCCTATAGCATCACGGAAACAAGGACTACACCGGCGCCAACACGGTTGACGCGATGGATGGCCGGAACAGGGGCTCGCATCGGAGGCCCGCGGAGAACCGGCGGTCGGACTCGGGGGAAAACCGGATTCCGGCCACCGTGGTTGAAAAATGAAACCAAAAGATGGCCGAGAGACTAGAGAGTAGTATTGCGCACATCATGGAAGAAGAAAGGAAGATGATAACGCACCGGAGCGGGAGAAATTTGAGCGGCGGCCGGACACGTCGGGGATGGCCGCTTCGGGGAGGACGGCTTCGATCTTCGAGGTTAGGGCAGCTCGTCGGGAACGGAGAGCATGCGCGGCTTCAGCACGAGCGTGCGGAGCGGCGGGTGGTCGTGGCTAGTCGGGAGGTGGCCGGAGGCGGCCGGACGGGGTGGAGGACAGGGCGCGGCCCGAGCGGAGAGAAACCGAGGGAGAAATGGATGAGCTCGGCGGGTTTTTATCCTCTTCGCAAGTCGGTCGGAGCGAGCCGCCGAGTAGCTGCGTGGAGGCGAGCTCTGCGTGGCACTGCGGCCGGAGGGCGCGCGGCCGGAGCCGGCCAGCGCGGCTCGTGAGTCGGCGCGAGAGAGAAGAGAGAGAGAGAATGACACAGGGGTCCCTGGCATTTTTACATAAAACCCCCTGGGTTTACGGCTAATTAAAAAGTAGTCTTCCGGGGCTCCAAAAATTCCGTGAAAAAATTCAGGGGTGTTCTTGAGAATATTTTAGACACTTTTCCTGTTAAGTCCAGGTAGAAATTCCAAATCATTTTTGAAATAAAAATTCATAGCTAAATTCATGAGTAGATTTTTGTTTATTTCTTGCAAATGTTTTCATAAATCAAAATAGTTTCAGGATAGGTTCATAAATCCTTGTTTATAGTATTTGAGCCAAAGAAAATGCTAAGCATGAATTCTCTTCTTATTTTATGTCTTTTTTAGCACTTACTCTATTCTTTAGGTAATTGATATTTTATGTGCTTTAATTAACACTAATTGCTTAATGATTTTATAACAAAATATGATGACATGCTCATGAATGCCATGGAATGCATTTTATTGCTATGGTTTGTTACAGCCCTCCCCCTTACAGGAATCTCGTCCGAGATTCACGATCGAAACGACTAAGCGATGGTACTAAAGAACTCGGGGTAGTTTGATCGAAGAAACTCTTCTTGTTCCCAAGTAGCTTCAGCTTACGAGTGATTACTCCATTGGACCTTGTAGAACTTAATGGTCCGATGACGAGTCACTCTATCCTTGATATCGAGAATTTTGATCGGTCATTCGTCGTACGTCAAATCCAGTTGTAATTGTTCCACCTCGGTTGTCGGTATATCCACTGGTGGTTTCAAACATTTCTTCGGTTGAGATACGTGGAATATGTTGTGTATACCCGATAAGTGTGCTTGGCAACTCCAAACGATAGGCCACGGTTCCACATCTTTCGAGGATTGGAAGAGGTCCGATGTATCGTGGTGCTAACTTTCCCTTGATTCCAAACCTTTGAACACCTTTGGTAGGGGACACTCGAAGATAGACTCGATCTCCAACCTGAAATACCAACTCTCGACGCCTCTTGTCGGTATAACCGATCTGTCGAGACTTAGCCCTCTTGAGATTCTGTTGGATTAGACGGACTTGTTCCTCTGCATCCTTTACTAGGTCTGGTCCGAAGATCACTCTTTCTCCGCTTTCGGACCAATTCAAGGGCGTACGACAACTACGTCCATATAGCGCTTGGAACGGGGACATTCCGGCACTCTCTTGATAGCTGTTATTGTAGGAGAATTCTGCCAAAGGTAAACACTTCTCCCGGTCTTTACCATAGGTCAAGACACATGCTCGAAGCATATCCTCAAGATATTGATTGATCCTTTACTGTCCGTCCATCCGTTTGAGGATGATATGCTTGAAGCTTCGTATCAATTTGGTCCCCAAAGATTCTTGCAATTGTTCCCAGAATGCGGAGACAAATTGTGTTCCTCGGTCCGATATAATGGTCTTCGGCACTCCATGCAAACAGAGAATTCGAGCAATGTAGAGTTCTGCATACTTCTCGGCGAGTGTATCGAGTGTGTACCGGTATGAAATGAGCGAGACTTCGTCAACTCTGTCCACAATGACCCAGATTGAGTCATGCTTTCGTGGACTTAGTGGTAATCCAACGATGAAATCCATGCTGATGTCTTCCCACTTCCATTCGGGAATACTTAAAGGTTGTAAGGGTCCTGCTTGCTTTAAGTGCTCCGCTTTAACCCGTCGACGGACATCACATTCATTGACATACTTGGCTATTTCTCGCTTCATACGTGTCCACCAAAATCTTTGCTTTAGGTCTTGATACATCTTGTTGGTTCCGGGATGAATAGAATACTTGGACATGTGAGCCTCATCCATGATTTTCTTGCGAAGGGACTGGTCCTTGGGTACAACCAATCGATTCCGGAACCAAATAACTCCCTCGCTATCTTCTCGGAAACACTTGATTTCGCCTTCCTTGAGTCGTCTTCTTATATGTCCCATACCAACACTCTTCTGCTGAGCTGCTATCACTTCCTCACGCAAGGTAGGGATAAGAGCCAAATTTGTTAATGCTCCATACGGAATAATCCGGAAATTTGGCTCATCATTCTTGGGTGAGGGTGCTTGAATCACGAATCGAGCCATAAGGTTATTGCAATGAACCTTGCGACTTAAAGCATCGGCTACCACGTTTGCTTTGCCGGGATGATAGTGAATCTCCAGCTCATAATCTTTGATTAACTCCAGCCATCTTCGTTGGCGCATGTTCGGATCAGCTTGAGTGAAGATGTACTTGAGACTCTTATGGTCCGTATATAGGTGTACTAAGTTGCCCAAAAGATAATGTCTCCGGCTCTTTAATGCAAGTACCACTGCTGCTAGCTCCGGATCATGGGTAGGATAGTGTTCTTCATGACGCCTTAATTGTCGAGATGCATAAGCAATCACTCGTCCTTCTTGCATTAGAACACACCCAAGTCCCGTTCTCGATGCATCACGAGTACACATCAAAAGGTTTCGTCGGATCCGGCTGAGCAAGTGCTTGGAGCTGTGGTTAGCAATTTCCTCAAGGTCCGGAAAGCTTCTTCACACTCTTGACTCCATACATACTTCTTATCCTTTTCCAATAGTTTGGTCATTGGCTTGGCGATCTTCGAGAAGTTAGGAATAAACCTTCCGTAATAACCCGCCAATCCTAAGAAGCTTCGAATTTGCGAAACCGACTTCGGCGGCTTCCAATCCATTACTTCCTTAACTTTGCCGGGATCAACTGCCACTCCTTCGGCTGATATCACATGACCTAAGAACGGTACTTCCTTCAGCCAAAACTCACACTTGCTGAACTTAGCATAAAGCTGATGATCCCTTAGTCGTTGTAACACCACTCGTAAGTGATTAGCATGTTCCTCTTCGACTTAGAGTAGACCGGGATGTCGTCAATAAACACTATGACAAACTTGTCCAGCTCCGGCATGAACACAGAATTCATGAGGTACATGAAGTGTGCGGGGGCATTAGTCAAATCAAAAGACATCACCGGATACTCATAAAGTCCATACCTGGTGGAAAATGCGAGTCTTCGGTATATCTTCGGTTCTCATCTTAATCGATGATATCCTGAGCGAAGATCTATCTTGGAGAAGACTTTAGCTCCCATTAGTTGATCAAATAAGATATCAATCCGTGGAAGAGGGTACTTGTTCTTGATAGTAACGGCATTCAAAGGCCTGTAATCCACACATAGCCTTAATGTCTCATCTTTCTTCTTTACAAACAAGGCTGGGCATCCCCATGGTGATGAACTTGGGCGTATGTATCCTTTGTCCAGCAATTCCTTTAGTTGTACTTTCAATTCTGCCAGCTCATTGGGTGGCATTCGATACGGCCTTCTTGATATTGGTGCGGTTCCAGTCGTAACTCTATCTTAAACTCTACCGCTCGGTCCGGCGGTAGTCCTGGCAAGTCGTGCGGAAAAACATCCGGATACTCACGGACTATAGGTATATCCTCCGGACTCTTAGCCACAACCTTATTGACCATTGGCAGCATAGCTTGAGGAAAACTTAAGAGCAAGCAATCTCGACCATGAACAGGAGAGTTCGGATATACGGCTCGAGATGCTATATCCAATACTGCCTTATGGAAATCCATCCATTGCATGTCAATAATTGCATCTAAACCTTGCCCATCCAGGATGATTAATGAAGTAGGATAAACCTTGTTCCCCAATCTTAATGGCATGTTGGTAGCTGCTTCCTTGGTAAGAATTTTACCCCCAGGTGTTGAGATAATATGTGTCCATGTCAACTTAGATGATGCGATGCAATGCTTAGCAACATATGACTTGCTGATGAAATTATGCGTAGCTCCCGAATCAAATAAAACCATAGCAGGATGATCAGCGATAGAAAACATACCCGCTAGAATTTGTCCTCCTTCGGGTAGCTCCTCGGCCGTAGTAAAGTTGGCACGGCCGATCTTCACTTGTGCATTCTTGGCTGGTGCCCTCTGTGGGTTCTGCGGCTGCCCTTGAGGTCGGGGTGCATATGGTGCCTTACGGGGATATGGGCAAGCTGCGGTAGTAATGTCCTGAACGGCCACAATTGAAACATGGCGGTCCATTCTGCTGTGGTGCTTGACCCATTGGTCGGGGATGCTGGATGTTCTGTTGCTGATAGGGCGGTCGATATCGATTCGGCCGCTGTTGCTTGGGGTTGTTGGGGTGATTGATTTTGCCGGTAGAAATTGGGACGAGAGGGTGTATGCTGATAACGCCGACCCGAGGGTGCGGTGTAAACCAGTCTGTACTTGGAGGGTCCCCCACTTCCTTGTCCCGTGGCCGGCCTCTTCTTGTTCTTCTCCGTCCGATGAAGACGGATAGAGTCTTCTAGTGCAATAGCGTCACTCACAAAGTCGGTGAAGGCTGTCGGTCTTGTTTAACACCAAGCGGGACCGTAACTTAGTACTCATTCCCTCCTTGAACAGGTTCTTCTTCTTGGCATCGGTGTCTACATGTTCGGGAGCATGCTGAGCAAGACGATTAAATACCTTGGAGTAGGTATGCACATTCATATCGCCTTGCTTCGGAGATAAGAATTCCTTCCGCTTCGATTCATCAAGCCTTCGGGAATATGATGCTCTCGGAAGGCTTCAGTGAACTCTGCCCATGTAACTTGATGTCCTGCAGGAAACATGGCTTTGTAGTTGGCCCACCAAGCTCCGAGCAAACCCTTGCAAGCTGCTGGGAAGCGAAGAGGGTCTTCGATGATCCGTGCACGGGAACAATTCTAGTTTTGACTCGATGGTGCGAAGCCAATGATCAGCTTCCAAAGGTTCCCCTGCATCCGAGAAAGTCGGAGGGCGAGCGATAAGAAATCCGAGAAGGTCACCCTGTCTTCCGGTGCATTACGGCCTTGATGACGTTCCTGTGGAGCCGTGTTACGAACCAATTGCTCCAATAATTCCCGCTGCTCCGCGCGAGAATCCAGGATCGTTGCAATGGCTTGAGCCGGTGTCGGGGGTGGTGGTGGTGTTCCGCTCCGCGTTGAGAGCTCTCGGGCTCATCGCGTCTCCTTCTCCCAACCATTCTGTCCAAGGCAAATTTACGTTAGACATCTTCATTCCAACATAATAATGGGGAAACGAGGAATACGTAGATGAGAACTCCGATCCGATGCATCAATCCCTCTTTATTAAAGCACCACCAATCCAAAAAAAAACATGTTTATACATCCACGTTACAACGATTTCTATGATACACTCATGCGTGATTACATCACGCTCGTTATTTAACTAGCGTCTAAGGTACATACTAGTTTTCCTCCTTCACCATTAATTCGCACTCTAGTACTCTTCACGAAGCTTGGAGATCACTTCCCGGCTCGCGAGAACTACCCGTCTCGGATGCTGCATCCTCCGGTCGTGGAATCTCCGTGAAGTCTATGACGGAATCCACATCCATTATCTCTTCAGGATCCTCCTCTTCTTCTTCGGACTCAGCCTCCATCGGAATCTCCTGCGCTACTGGCTCACCTCCCGGAGGTTGTTGTCCTATTGCTTCATTCATGATGGCGTTGTGTGCTTGCAATAGATCTTGCTCTAACCGAGTGATCAATGCATGAGCATTTGCCAACTGCTGATCCTTAAATTGAATCTGCTGCTCCCTGTTTAGCAATTACGCCTCCCTAATTGCTAATAACTCCTCCTTTTCCTGCAGTTGTCGCTCCCGGCTGACTACACGAACATCTTCCCTTGATCCTCTTACTTCACTCACACCCGTACGTGTGCTGTCCATCTCTATGAAGAAGTAAGAGCATCGGATACAAGTAGAAACTACTCCCACTATTTCAACACATTTGCAGGAAGCTTCCAAGCACCCAACTGCCGCTCCCGACTCTGTGTCCTCGGCTCTAAGCTGTGAAGGCTGCTGCTCCAGCTCGGCGACACGGGCAGCTCGTGCCTCCTCCTCCTCCTGGGCGCGCTTCCTACCGCGAGTGACCGGCATCTGCAGGGAACATGTTTAACAAGTTAAACACTTCTCCCACAGAAGAGAAAGAACGAACAGAACAGCCTATAAAATACTACGATCTAGCTAAGTACATACCCAATAGTTATTTAGTGCAGAATTTAACATGATGCATGCTCGGAAACTAGCTATACGTACGGTAGTAAAGAAACTACGACGAATAGTTAGCACTTTCCAAACCCCATACGCCGACCGGTTAATAAAAAATCTAACTATTCTACATCCTTATAGGCTCCGTACTCTCTTGTTGTCTATCGTATAACCGCGTTAAGTTTTGAAAACAGACTTGTAATCATGTACTTGTTGCCTCCGAACTGCTCCGATACCAGCTGTGACATCCCCTCCGGGATACCCGGGAATCGGAACAGAGGAACACTCGTCGAAGCGAGTTACAACAGAAACATCATCTCATACAAGTCATAATATATATACATCATGGTATAATACAACCAGGTTTTCAAAATACAAACATTCGTGCAGCGGAAAGATAACATTATTGAAGTTTAACATCCTACGAGTCTTTAGCGGAAGCTTATTTATAATACAACTCAAAAGATTTCACCAAACATCGTGATGTACTCGAGCCCTTCGTACATCACGGTCCTCTCTCATCAAGGTGTGGGAATACGTTCCCACTGAAGGGAACCTCCCTCCGGGCATTGCTCCTCCTCGGGAAAGCTGCCGTACAAGTCGTGATAACACGACTCATTCCCTGTATGGTAACGAACAAACCTTGAGTATTCTAATACTCAGCAAGACCGACCCGTCAACATGGCACGCTAAGGCCGACGCCTAGTATGCAAAGGCTTTCCGGCTGTGGGGTTTATCCCTTTGCGAAAAACAGCATTAAAGGGTGGGTCCTTACTTTCAGTATTTTAGCTCGGTATTAAGTTCGTTAGCCTTGGGGTTTGCAATCTATCACTATTGCAACCAAGTTTGCAAAACAAGATAATATAGATCATTTTTCCTTTCAACCCTCATCTTCATCTTCCAGTATTTACTACGATGTGACGAGCTAAACAAGCGGTACTCATTACTGCGAGGGACAGCGATTCGAATCGATTTATACCAGCTGGCAAAACCCGACTACACGACGTATACGCATCCCACCGATCGCATACGACAACCTTTCCCGCTATCACCTGACAGCAGACTAGCCATTTCCAACTCCCCGGAAGTATGGCGACTCCACGACTATCCTCGTGGTCGACCCATCTCCCTCCCGTGAGACTATCCTCTCACCGACGACCAGATAAAGAGAGCCGGCTACGCTACATCTCCGGGGCGATAGGGTACATCAGCTTGCTGGGCCCATGATACCAGCATGTAGTGCGGTACGTTCAAACTTGTTCAACTAAGCCGACAACGGTACGGTCCTTGACCGACACGGACGGGGCTACCACCTTGCAAGACCTCATCTCCGTCTTGCCCTTTCTCCTACGGGGCCCGTCCGGTCTCAACTTCGTTAACACTCTCATCTCATCATCTTCGGTGTCAACACACAAAAAAACGCTTAAAGCCTCCATGCTTTAAGTGCCCTAAGTAGCTACCGTTGCCACTATGAATTACGCTTAGCCTCTATCGAGCTACCTGTACCGAGTATAGGATATAGACGGATGGAAACCTACCATAATGCATCTAGGGTGTCAACCAAACCCTAACACCTAATGCACAAGCATAAGCTGTACTATGTGATAAAAGAAAATATTTAAAACATAGGTAGGATGCACCGGGGCTTGCCTTGAGTTTGTTCGAAGTTACTCTCCTCGGCGGCTGGGTCGATTTCGAGATTCCCGGCTCTGACTCGCCCTCGGGTGGAACCTCGATCACTTCGAACCTAGTCGACCAGACAACGCATCGCGAATCACGATCATGTGTGCATGAATGCATATGATGAGAGGATGCAAAGATTCATGAATTAAGCCTTGCATTAACATAATGATTAACGTTTAATTACCTTGGTTGATTAACGAGTTAAAGATAAGTCTACTTATTAAACGAGTAATTAACGATTACTTAAGTCGATTAACAATGTTTAATTAAGATCAACATTAATTAATGTTGTTTCCTTAATTACTTAATTAAGGTTACTACTTACTTGAGTTTAATGATTACCCATTAATCTGATTTATTAACCAATAAATAATTATTTTACTTTAAGTGATTAAGGTTAATACATTGTGATCATATAAATTAACATAGTTTAAGTTTAATGTTGAAAAAAATAAATTTCATTATTAATTTCGTCTGCAGTATCTCCTTCATTAAATAAATTTATTTTCCATAATTAAACATTTTATTTACATAAAATAATAGCCTTTCTTTAATCAAAGAAAGTAATTAATTACTAATTAATAAAATAAATTACCCAAAATACATATTTTATTTCACCAATGGATAGATCTCATTTTTCTCGAGTTAAACAGAGTTGGTTTGATATTTTTCTGAATTTTATTGAATTTTCTACAAATATTTGAAATTTAAAACCATTTCGTGACACACGGAGGGCCACGGGGTTGGCCACACCCGATCACGCGTAGCCACACGCGATCCTACGGCGTGTGGCCCGGGGTGTGGCCTCGCCGCGGCGGCGCGACCGGCGGCGGCGCGACGGCCGGAGTTGGCCGGGCGTGGAGCAAAGCTCGCCGCGACGACGCCAACGGACTCTACGCTACACGGCGAACCTACTCGGAGCCAACGCGAGCACATGAGCTCCACCGGAAAGGCACCGGCGGCGAGGTGCGGCTCCACCGAACGTTCGGCGATGTCGCACGCGGCCCACGGTGCACGGAATCCCTCGCCGCTTCTTCCTATAGCATCACGGAAACAAGGACTAGACCGGCGCCAACACGGTTGACGCGATGGATGGCCGGAACAGGGCTCGCATCGGAGGCCCGCGGAGAACCGGCGGTCGGACTCGGGGGAAAACCGGATTCCGGCCACCGTGGTTGAAAAATGAAACCAAAAGATGGCCGAGAGACTAGAGAGTAGTATTGCGCACATCATGGAAGAAGAAAGGAAGATTATAACGCACCGGAGCGGGAGAAATTTGGAGCGACGGCCGGACACGTCGGGGATGGCCGCTTCGGGGAGGACGGCTTTGATCTTCGAGGTTAGGGCAGCTCGTCGGGAACGGAGAGCATGCGCAGCTTCAGCACGAGCGTGCGGAGCGGCGGGTGGTCGTGGCTAGTCGGGAGGTGGCCGGAGGCGGCCGGGCGGGGTGGAGGACAGGGCGCGGCCCGAGCGGAGAGAAACCGAGGGAGAAATGGATGAGCTCGGCGGGTTTTTATCCTCTTCGCAAGTCGGTCGGAGCGGGCCGCCGAGCGGCTGCGTGGAGGCGAGCTCTGCGTGGCACTGCGGCCGGAGGCGCGCGGCCGGAGCCGGCCAGCGCGGCTCTGCGAGTCGGCGCGAGAGAGAGAGAGAGAGAAGAGAGAATGACACAGGGGTCCCCGGCATTTTTACATAAAACCCCCTGGGTTTACGGCTAATTAAAAAGTAGGCTTCCGGGGCTCCAAAAATTCCGTGAAAAAAACAGGGGTGTTCTGGAGAATATTTTAGACACTTTTCCTGTTAAGTCCAGGTAGAAATTCCAAATCATTTTTGAAATAAAATTCATAGCTAAATTCATGAGTAGATTTTTGTTTATTTCTTGCAAATGTTTTCATAAATCAAAATAGTTTCAGGATAGGTTCATAAATCCTTGTTTATAGTATTTGAGCCAAAGAAAATGCTAAGCATGAATTCTCTTCTTATTTTATGTCTTTTTAGCACTTACTCTATTCTTTAGGTAATTGATATTTTATGTGCTTTAATTAACACTAATTGCTTAATGATTTTATAACAAAATATGATGACATGCTCATGAATGCCATGGAATGCATTTTATTGCTGTGGTTTGTTACATCAACGAAGAGCACACATCGTCGTCGGCGGCATCGACGTCGATGTCTGTGTGGATCGGCACCATGGGTGCGACGATCAGCACTTGCAGCAACGTCGACGTCCTCCATGTGTGGTTGTGTGCCTAGCCTTGTACCTATTTTCAATGGAAAAGTAGGGTATGTGCAATAAAAAATATAGTATTAGTTTGATAAACTAGATAGATCCCTTTAACCGGTTCGAGTTGTCGAACCCGGCAACAGCGCTAGAAAAAGCTTGTTGGTCATTTCAATGCACAAATTTAAGTATTGCAAGAGCACGGTGTACATTGTAGCTTTTGCCCTTAGAGTATTCCAAGGTTTATGTTGAATCTACAAGGATCAGCAAGAGAACCATGTTTAGGGTTTACTATTTCATCTAACAAATCAATCCTAGCATGAAGTAGATATTACACATAAAGAACAGAAAGTGGAGAATTGGGGTTTGTGCCGATCGGCGCATGAAGGTGCTTATTGGCACGAGGCTTGATAAGAAAAGGATTAAAGGAAAACTTGTAGGAGCATACAAATCGACCAAGGAGGAACACCTCAAGTTAGGTCTGTGTGTAACTAGTGGTCGAAGAAAGGATATGCCGATCGACACAAGGAGTGCACCGATCGGCACTCAAGCGGTATTCATTATCATCTTAATCCTAGCTTACTTTGAACTTTAAATAGTTGGTAAACATCGAAGATGAATAAGATCACTCACATTTCCAAGAGACTCCCAATTTATTGTCTGTCGAGAGAAATCCCTTAATCGTCAAGCATCTTAACCTACTTAATTATCTACTCCCTCCGTCCCATTGAAAGCGTTGCTATGGTATCCGTGCCGATCAAACTTTTTAAACTTTGACTAGATTTGTAGAAAATATTAGTCATATTTACATCTCTTAATAAGTTGATTATAAAAATAGATTCAATTATCTATCTAATGATACTAATTATATTCAATAAATATCTATAATTTTTCATATATTTTTTGTCAAAGTTAAAAAGGTCGACTTCTTGGGAAGCGAGAACGACACTTTCAATGGGACAGAGGAAGTAAATGTGTTGCGCTAGATTAGTTGTGCCATCACTAAACTACACATCTACCATGATCAAGCAACTACGATTGATACAATATTAATATAGCATCTAAATACTTAGCCTAGAACCGAGCAATTGGACCAAGCATATGCATGATCATAGAATCAATTCAGACTGAACACAAACCGCAACCAGGGATAGAATGAAGGTAGATAACATAGACATTGATAAATTGTACCGTAATTTATCACCGTCGGGAAGTGCCGATCATCACGAAGAGTGAGCCGATTGGTACCGTCTTGTTGTAAAATTTGAAGACACCTAGGATACATGGCTCTACTTCTCCTAGCTCCGGTGTAGTGCACCACGTATGGAGACTACCCGACTAGACTACATCTCTAGATACGGTGGTTCTTCAACTCCGCGGCCTCCAGCGATATGCAGCGGCTCCTAGGCTTGTCTAAGTCCCTCCTAATATCCAATTTCTGTATTGGACGTCATATGATGTTTTCCTCCCTTGCTTGGCCACCAAGTTTAGCTCTTAGAGATTGAATCCAAGTTGGTTTCGTACCTTCCATAAATAGCACCGACTTCCTTAAATCATAAATTTCGCTTCGAAGTTCAAATTAGGCAAACTTGGACTCTATCTCGTAGCCCTTGAAAATATCTAAAACTTTAGTATGATTTGTATCTCTAGAGTCGGCCGTGGAGATACCCAAAATTGTGATGCCATAAAATCTGTTCTGAATTGGATTCCTCTGCGCGAGGTCACCTTGTGGGGTCCATATCTCATAGCTCCGGAGTCCAGTTAATACAAATAATATATGTTCCTGAAAGAACTCAACGAGATCTACAACTTTGGTAGTCTGATATTTATCAAATGACTATCTTGGTCTCCAATATCACGTGACAATGCAGTGTTGTTTCTGGACTCTACGAATTGAACTTTTCTTCAGGATAAACCTTCTAGAAATCCTTAGGCACCGTGCCACGATCTTGGGTTGCACATTGGGACTCATGGACGTATTGAAGTGTCTTGTAGGTTCATGGGTTGGGAAGACATCCTTGCATTGCGATTCGAGATTCCTGTCAATACTTCTCATATAAGAGCCTTTTTTGTCGTTTTTTCACCTTTTTCCGCAATATAATACTAAAACGACACTACATGTGGAAATATCAATATTAGAGGTAAAAAACATGATTATGATGAGAATACGGTACGATGTTGGTGGTTTTGGGCATATAAAAGGGGTACTTAGAAACCACCAACACAATGATGTCGTGTCGACGCCGTGGATGGTTGTGTGCCTAGATTGTACCTGTTTTTCAATGGACACAAACAAAAAATAGGGGAATATGAAATTAAAAAATATAGGATTAGTTTGATAAACTAGTTAGATTACCCTAATAGGTTCGAGTTGCCCATCTCGGGCAACTGTGCTAGAAAAAACTTGTTGATCATTTATACACACCCATTTATATATCACAAGAGGATGGTATACATTGTAGCTTTTTCAAGGTAATATCGAATCCTAGCATGATGCAATATTGTACATAAAAGAGAGCATTAAATGTGAGAGTTGGGTGTTGTGCCGATCGATGCACGGAGGTGCTGATCGACATGAAGGCTTAAATCAAAGAAGGCTTAAGAGAAAACTTCTTAGGAGCATACACATCTACCAAAGAGGAAAACTTGGAGTTAGCCTATATGTAGCTAGCGGCCGGAGAAAGGATGTGTCGATCGGCGCATGAAGGAGTATTCATTATCATCTTAATCCTAGTTTACTTGCCACTTTAAATAATTGGTTGAACATCTAAGATGAGCAAGACCACTCGCCTTTCCATGTGGGACCCCGATTTATCTCTGTCAAGATCAACCCGATGAATCGGTTGGAGCATCTTACCCTACTTAACTATCTAGATATGTTGCGCTAGCTTAGCCCTCTCACGACCAAACCCCACATCCGGCATCATCAAGTATTCATGATTCATACAAGATCCGGATAACCAACGTAATCATATGTAAGAGCAATCAATCCGGATGAACAACAACCAAGGATAGAATTAAGATAGATAAAATAGAGATTGATAACTGTACCATTATTCATCACCGTAAGGGAAGTGCCGATCAGCACCACGACCGTGTCGATCGACACCATCTTGATGCGTACCATTGAAGACTCCTAAGGTACATCACTCTACTTCTCCTAATCTCCGGTGTAGTGCAACCACGTAGCACGACTACCCGACTAGACTACATCTCTTAATTTTGTGGCTTTTCAACTCCGGCGGCCTCCCATCGATGTGCAACGGCTCCTAAGCTAATCCACGTCCCTCCTCTAGTCTTGATCGTCATATGGGGATTATATAGCCTGTGGACACGTCCTCCTTGCTTGGCCATCAAGTTTAGCTCTTAGAGATTGAATCCAAGTTGATTTCATACCTTCCATAAACAGCTCCGATTTACTAAAATCATAACTCCTGCTTCCGAAGTCCAAGCGGGGCAAACTTGGACTCAGTCTCTTATAACTTGAAAAAAATGTACTTTGTTATGATTTTGATCTTTAGATTTGGCCGTTTAGATTCCTAAAATTGTGATGCCATAATATCTCTCGTGATGACTCCTCCGAACAGGTTACCTTGAATGGCCCATATCGCATAGCTTCGGAGTCCAAATAATGCAAATAATGCATGGTATGATGTTGGTGATTTGGTCATATAAAACCTGTACTTAGAAACCACTAACAGTTAGTTAGATTCCCTACCCATTCTACTACCAAAACCCACAATTTTGATAATTTTGATTTTGGTTTTTTCGGTTATGGTCTTTGGATCTTTTTTTCCAGCCCTAAGGCCACCTAATAGTTTCTATGAGGTGGTACCACCTAGTCCAAAACCCCGCCTGTGCCTGCATGACGCGTGCCACTAGAGTAGAGCAAATCTCTTAAATTTTTTTATGCAAAGTAAGGATATCAATTTTCTTGAAAGATGACCCTAGAAAAAAAGAGGTGATCTTTTTTTAGTGGAAAGAAGAATTATATTAATATGTAGTTGAGTACATCCTCGAGTTACAAGCACTCTATAAAACATAGAGATTACAACCAAGAGCACTCAACATATAGCTCCAAAACTGAATTCCAAACCTAAGTGAACATTTATATAGGTGACCGCACAAGTAAGTGACCTTCGTGCGTCATTGGTGGCTCAACCGAAGTAGCGACACAAGTGCCCAATGAATGAAGGCCAACATTCCTTTAGGTAGAATTGATCCTTACCTTCTTTCTCATGTCTCTCTCCTTCTTACTTTTGCCATCGAAGAAGAAGAGAAACTGGATTCAAAGTTCTCACTAGGACTCCTTCGTGATTGGATCTAATCACGACAATATGGAGAAGAGCTCTCGGAGAATTTTATTCCATGGTGGCGACATCATCCCCGCCTCAATGTCATCGTTTGAAAACCTAATTCTCCATGTAATCATGAAGTTATTGACGTCGCCTCCATCACCTTCATCGGATCCGCCATGAAGAGATCAAATCCACCTTACCTCCTTACCGTCGCTGGATAGGAATAGGAGGAAACAAATCCCCAATATCAAATAACTCGACACGGGGAAGACTCAATACTAATCAAGGACTCAATCCCTGAAATTTATTAGAGAAACAGGTGCCTAGTCCCTCCGGTCACCGACGCAGGCAATGCTCGGGCTCCGTTTGGTGGCGACTAGGGTATAGGGTACAAAAAAAGGATTCCTCAAATTTTCCCCTCAAAAAATAAAAATGGTTTCTAAAATTCAATTCGCAAAGTGAAGAACCAGGTCACACCCAAGGATCGATTGACAAAAAGTGCCCTCTCGTCTCCTCACAACCATCTCGCATCTTTCTCTGGCATCATCAAGATTGAAACAAATAATCTAATATAAAAAAATTCATTTGTTTCTCGAATAATAACAGTGATTTGGATCTTTGTATTTCTCGCCTAGGTGTGTGTTGCGTATGAGTTATTATTAGGATCTGAAGCGAAGCGAATTCTTATCTTGTAGATTTATTGGAACTTTCCCTTTTTTGAACTATTACGAACACGGTACTTTCTTGCAGATCTCTTAGGTTGCTGGTGTCTCTAGAGATATGTTGCATATATATCAATTACTAATATAGTTGGCTTCATAATTCTTGAATTTTATAGGGGAACATAATTATTTCTAGATCTATTGGGCAGCGTATCAATTATTAATATAGTTGTTTTTGTAATCATTGATTTTGATAGGGGAACACAATTTTCGTAGATCTGTTGGGTTACTTAGCAGTATAATTGTCGGTGTAATCGTTGATGTTGGCAGGGAGAGATATTATATTATATATTTTTAGGATTGCTAGTGGTATTTGTTGTAGTTTGATCTTATTTGGTATAACCTCACCAGAAATTGAACATTCCTGAGTCTTCATCTTATTTAGGTTGTTTTCTTCTGCTATTTCTCCTTTCTCTCACTTTGTCTAATGTGGCAAATAAAATCATGATACTAGATTGATTCTCCTTTTGTTTAGAAGTTTTTGATGTGGTCTTATGTTGAGCCAGTGATGTCCTCATCAACACATCTAGAGACACAAGTAACCCAACAGATCTATAAAAGTAACCCAGCAGATCAATTTTTGTGGATCCATGCACACATAGTAACTACTGGGCTACTGATCATAGATCTGTTTCATATGAATTAGTTATCTAGTTGTCTTTGTAATTGTTGATGTTGAGAGGAGCACATTGTTTTTTTATAGGTCTATTGGGTCCCTGTTTGGTTGTTAGGTAAAAGACTGATGGACAAAGCATTCATACAAATATAGTAAATACTCCTTGCACCATAGGAAATAAGATTTTGGTCTTGCATGCCTACAGTTAGTTCTTGCAGTTTCGTTTAAATGGATAATGGTATGTGGTTTTCAATGAGACGTCTCCTTGACCGTTCCTTCATCCGTTGTGATGACTATTACTTGATTCTTAGGCCCTCAATATATAGTTTTATTTCACACTCTCCAATAGCACCACATTAGATTTGAAGATTCAATTTGATTGATGAAATGATGTCTCTCAATGCATAGTACTCCCTCCTTTACTAAATTATTGTCACCATTGACTTTTTTTCGTGGCGTTTGACCATTCGTCTTATTCAAAACATTTCTTCAAATACGAAAAGTAATATGCTACATTTTAAGTTTCTTTAGTGATAAAACATATTCCAAAAAAATATATGAAATTTGTTAAATTTTATTTGAATAAGACAAATGGTCAAACTTAACAAAAAAGTCAACGGCGACAACAATTTAGTAAGGGAGTAGTATTGTCTAGATTTTATACACAAGTTATTGCATTAAATTAGCATATCATCATTGCATTGAAATTGGTCAGAATATGTTAGGATAAAACTTTATGTGCTCGATGGGAGTGTCATACATGTGAAACAGTGCCATGAAATGAAACTCATCTACTCTGTTTCATATTACACTACCATGTCATCCTTCTTGTTGATGTGTCACCCTATTTAAGGTCAGTCTCAATGTATAGTTTAATTTCATACTCTCCAAGAACGCCACATCATTTGAAGATTTAGCTAGATGTATGAAATAGTGTCTCTCAATGCATAGTTTGATGTCACAATTTCATAGACAAGTTATATCATTAAATTAACATTTTATTGTTGCATTGAGATTGATCAAAATATTTTAGGATGAAACTTTATGTGCTCGAGTGGGAGTTCCATTGGAATTTCATACATATGAAACAATGCGAAATGGATGTCACCCCATCAAACTCATTTGCTCTAGTTCATATTAATTACACTGCCATGTCATTCTTTTTTCTGATTTGACAACCTATTTAATAAAAATAAAACTCCCATTTAGACTGGCCTAAGGCCATTCTCATTGCATCCTTTCATTTCACATTTTTCAAGTGTGACACATCATCTTTGTAATCTTGTTCTGTGAAGTAAAAGTACATCTCTCAGTGCACACTTTCTTTTCACGGTTTCATAGGCAAGACAAAACATTAAATTATTACTAGGTGACACTTAGTTATTGGTTGATAATGTTAATGATGAAAGGAAAGACTCTCAATGCACTTTCATTTGTCTTTCATTAACTTGGAAATAGAGCCAAAGGCCTTTCACTAGGATGAAAGACTTTCTTTCTCTTTCATATTAATTTCCTTGTCATGTCATCTATTTTTATGACGCGGCGGGTAATTAATGCCAAATAAAAGACCCATTGAGAATGGCCTAATACAAATGAAACTCCCACTGAGACTGGTCTTACATGTTTATATTGTCCCTAGTTAGTTGTTTCATAGAAACTAACTAGATTTAATTTTGGGTCTTGCATGGTCCTAATTATAGTTCCTTTGGTTACTATAGTGTTTTCTTAGTGGATGTTCGAGCATTAGGCAATATTCTACATGATTTAATCCATAAATTAACAACATAAAGCATGATCATGACTAGAGATATATCAATCAAGATTAACTAGCAAAGACATCATCATGTCTATTTTATTTTTAAAGTAAAAAATTGAAACAAAAGGTATTGAATGGGATACATGCTGAGAGGGTGCAATGATTGGAACTGTGATGAAGACACCACAACCATTGACCTGGGCAACCATTAGAAGTAGTCGACTTAGTCATTACGTGATATAAAGAGGATGTCAACTAATACCAGCACGATCAGCGAGCAATCACGCTTTGCGCTCCCAAAATCCTTATTCACCCTCCTATCCTAATGCAGAAACTCAACAAGTTCGAGATTCTCGAGGCATGCCCTCCCTCTGCTTGTGCACACAAACGGTAGGATGAAGATGCTCACTTTGCAGCTACTATTGTGATTGCAATGTGTAGAGGAGTTTTTTTTTGTGATGAAGAGTTATTGTTGTTGTATACTACTTCATGAAGTGAGAGACCTTTCATCCTCTCTTGATATAGGTAGGTGTGTGAGAGAGGGAGAAGATATTGTCTCTTCGTGTGCTCACGGGAGGTGATAACCAAAAGTCATGCAACTGAAGCAATTTGTCACTTAATTGCATTAATCTTGCATGCACATTATGGCCAAATGCCAACAGCCCAGACAAACCTGCATATAGCATTCACACTAATCAATGCCTCACACATAAAATGGGTATTTTTGCTATTTTGCCCACACAATCGGTGGGCTTAGACGGAATGCCCATCTATAGTTGGGCTTCAATAAAATGCCCATGAAACCAATGACACATCAGGTGAAATGTCCATGAACGAATTTTCGGACGAATTTGCCCCTACATCTTCTTCTTCCTCCATTATTTTTCCTCCCTCCCTTGCAGCCATGCAGCCATGGCTGCTGCCACCGCCGCCAGCGAGCCCTTCACGTGCTCGTCGAGCTGCCGCGCGCCGCCACCCCTACGGCCGGAGAGTAGCCCCGCCACAGCCTCCCTCGCATGGCCCCATGCCCCCCCCCCCGCCGCCGGAGAGCAGCCCCACCGCAGTCCGTTTCGCACTGCCTCATGCGTGCCACGCTGTAGGAGAGCAGCCACGCCACCGCCCGCCCAGGCCACCGCCTCCGCATGGGACTAAGCTTGGGCGCGTGGGTGGCGGCGGCAGCGGTGCTCCAGGCTGGGCGTCCGCTGGGTTGTGCCATTTATTAGTCTTTGCTTATATGGAGGAGGATTTTATTTTGTTCCATTTCATTTGCATGGAGCCCAAGATTTGTGCAGATTCAGTGAATGGTCACATGATTTCGATTTGAATTCTTTGGTATATTACTACATACTACTTCCTCCATACTAGTATTAAAATCGTTTTTCCTTCCCGTCGGTTGACCGAAAGGTTGAGAACCTTTCAGTCGACACGTGTCACAAGTTGATAGGCGGGGACAGTAGCACATGACGCGGCTTTGGCTGGCGCCCGGACGCGTTGCACGGAACGGGCGCAGGGCACGGACGCGTTAACGGGTGTGAACATTTTTTATGTGATCTGATTTGATTTGACGGTTGAGAACCTTTCGGTCGATACATGTCACAAGTTGATAGGAGGGGGCAGTAGCACATGACGTGGCTTCGGCTGGCCCGCGGGCGCGTTGCCGGAACGGGCGTAGGGCACGAGCGCGTTAACGGGTCTGAACATTTTTTATGTGATCTGATTTGATTTGAAGTTTAAAAAATTTGTAGGGTTATATCTTAGTTAATAGATGGATTTCGAAATTTTATCTTATGCATTTCTAGGGAAAAAAGGTTATGTTTTGTCATTTGATTGAACCATTTTCTCTTAACGGGTCTCAAAAAGTAGCTCCAATACCCGAAACCCGGGTGACTAAAATTGATCGTAAAGATCCTTGGTTAATTTCATTTATCGGATTTATCTGGGGTAGTTCCCAGATACTACGCCTTATATATACCCCGGTGTTGAGTGCGAGGGTTCACGTTGTGGTTGTTGGGTTCCCCTTCCGTTCATTCTCTCTCTCTCGGATCGTGGTGTGAGACTCTCGTGTTCCCGCAGCGAACAGGGCAGTTGCAATGGCTTCGCATCATCGCGGGGGAGGCCGCGGCGGCCGGGGCTCTCAGGGAGGCGGCGGCCGCGGCGGGCCGCAGTACTACGGCGACGATCGCGGCGGTAGGGGAGGCGGCCAGGATTTCGGCGGCCGCGGCGGCGGTCGTGGTCGCGGCTTCGACAACCAGGATTTCGGCGGCCGCGGTGGTCGTGGCTACGACGGCGGCCGTGGCGGGGGTCGCGGCTTTGACGGCGGCCGAGGTGGCGGTCGCGGCTTCGACGGTGGCCAGGTCTACAGCGGACGAGGCGGCGGCCGTGGCTTCGATGGCGGCCGCGGCGGCGGACGAGGATACCAGGGTGGCCGTGACGGCGGGCGAGGCGGCTTCCAGGGACGCGGTGGCGGGCGCGGCGGCGGGCGAGGTGGTGGCTCCGTCCAGATCCAGCCCCACCCGGCCGTGCTCGAAACCGGGCCACGCCTCCGCGAGGGATACGCGAACCAGGCCCTGTCCCTAAGGGAGAAGTTCCAGCTGATGGACATCAACCGCGACGGGCCGGAGCTCCCTCTGCGCCCAGGCTTCGGCACCAGGGGCACCCAGTGCGTCATCAGGGCCAACCACTTCTTCGTCGGCCTCCGCGACATGGGCCTGCACCACTACGACGTACTATACGACCCCTTTTTCGATCCGATCTGATCTCATCTTGGTTCGATCATCGATATCCATCTGACGATCGTTGTGCTTGTGTCTGATTTTCATTTTCAGGTGACCATCACGCCGGAGCCCACACTGAAGGGCGTGTACAGGCAGGTCATGTCCAAGCTGCTGACTGATCACCAGCGCACGGACCTTGGCGGCCGCCTCCCGGCCTACGACGGCAAGAAGTCGCTGTTCACTGCTGGAGAGCTCCCCTTCAAGAGCAAGGAGTTCGACGTGACCCTGCCCGGCCGGGTGGAGCGGAGGTACCGGGTGGTGATCAAGCACGCCACCCCGGTCAGCCTCGACCACCTGATGATGCTCATGGCGGGCAAGTCGCTGGACATCCCCGCGCAGGCGCTGCAGGTCCTGGACATCGTGCTCCGGGACATTGTGCTTAATGAACGCAACAACCTTGGGTGAGAACTCTTGGTCCTCCACATTATTCGTTGTCTCTTCGTTATCTCGTTGGTGTGTGCGCGTCCTTTTAATTTGGTGACAAGCGTATCTCTTCTCTGCTTGATTGTCAGGTATGTTGCGATTGGCCGCTCATTCTTCTCGCCGCCCACTGATGAGAGAAAGGCCAGTCTCGGTCGGGGAGTGCAAGCATGGACCGGCTTCTACCAGAGCATGCGCCCCACGCAGAATGGACTGTCTGTGGTCATAGGTAACAAGATACATCACTTCTGAATTCTTATCATCCGTCCCATTATCTGAATGCAGTACCATCAGAAAACACAGTTAGGACATTCGACTGGACTGCTTCAGCACTGGATAAACGTTCATAGATCCAGCTCAGACCACTGTCACATTAATTGTTTTTTAGATTAATCAATTTCACATTACCAAGTGGATCGGATAAGGTGGACAGATCTATCGCGACTTGTCATTCTTACACGTTTTTTTAGCACATTTTATCACGGTTTTACATGTTTTTGATAGCGCCAATTTTCTTTTGCAGACTCATCTGCAACACCTTTCATTGAAGCCCTGCCACTGATTGACTTTATCAAGAAGGTTCTGAACAAAGATCTGCACCGTAGCAATATGAATCAAATGGATATCGTCATGGTATGTTTTAATTATTTTTTTTTGCCTTTTCTTGCTGTTGGAATTGCATTGTACAAAGTCGTTCATAACATGAACTTGCAGATCAAGAGGGCTCTCAGGGGTCTGAAGGTTGAAGTCACACACCGAGGTGACCAACGCAGGATGTACCGGATTTCCATGCTAACGTCACAGCTTCTTCGTGATCTGACGTATGACTTATTACGCTTTTCCCCTTAAAGACATGTCAATTAGTATATCTTGCTTAAATGTTGTCACGTGCTAGCGCTTTGTTTTTATATGACACTCTTTGATGCTCAGGTTTGAAGCAGCCCCTGGGGTTACAAAGACGGTCAAAGATTATTTCAGAGAAGCGTACCGGTTGAATCTGCAATATGATTTTCTCCCTTGTTTACAAGTTGGCAGCGAGCAGAGGCCCAACTATCTTCCTATGGAGGTTGCATTCCTAATTTTGGACGTGAGATGCATTTTGACATATTTATCCTACTCCTGATTCTGAATTTTCATATGGACTTCAGGTTTGCAAGATAGTTCCTGGGCAACGTTATCAGAAGAAGCTAGATGAGACACAGGTTAAAGATCTAATGTCAACAACCTGCCAGGTGCCACAAGAACGCGAGAACCAGATTTGCGAGGTTAATGCTCTTTTCACATTATAGTGGCCAAAACATATTTCTAGGTTCCTCTACTCTTAACTTGATTTTTGCTTAGGTTGTTGAGCGCAATCACTACAACAGCACTAATCGTGCTAAAGAATTTGGTATAGAAGTTGACAATCGTCCAACTTCAGTTGACGCTAGAATTCTACCAGCCCCCACGGTAATCCCTTCTTCCCTGTCTGATGATGTGTTTATTAGAGTTATAGAATGCATTTTCCCATTGTATCATGCTCTATTACTATCTAGCCTACCCCAATTTGCTTGGGATAGAAGGCTTTGTTGTTCTTGTTGTATCATGTTCTATTAATATCTATGTAGTTGAAGTACTATGGAACTGGATCTGAAAGTTTGTGCTGCCCAGCGGTAGGAAAATGGAACATGCAAAGAAAGGTATGTCATGAGCTACGGAGCAGAAGATTATTTTAATTATCTTGTGGTTCCTACAAGAAAATTGCTATATGTTTTATGTATATTAGTTATATTTGTTATACAATATCATTTGCCATCAGCTCATTTCCCTGCTCGAATAATGCCCTAAGATGGCCATATTTCTTTCAGTACTTGTGGTCATATTTACACTTTACATTTTGCAAAACATATTTTATTATTTGCAGAAAGTTTTTAATGGGGCGAGGGTCAACAACTGGGTCTGCATTAACTTTTGTTCTGAGAGAGGTTTTGATAACGATACTGCTGCAAGGTTTTGCTCTGAGCTGGTTAGGATGTGCCAAAATTCGGGAGTGGTAAGACATATTCTTATCACTTCGTTTATGTTTTCATCCAAACTTTCTTGCTGGACTATAACATTTCACTTTAATTTCAGCACATGGACAATTTGAAGCTTCCAATATACAGCACACCTCCTCATAACCTTGAAGAAAAACTTCCAAATTTCGCGCAGCAAGCACGAGTCAGGCTGCAAGGTCAAAAGATTGACCTGGTGCTTGCTATATTGCCAAATAGACAGTTGTATGGTAATATTTATATCAATAGAAAACTTAATTTATTCAATTACGTAACATGTGTATGTCTTAACTGACTCTTTCTAATCACAGGAAATTTCAAAAAGATATGTGAAACAGATATTGGTCTTATGACCCAGTGTTGCCAGCAACAAAATGCTGCAAAAATGAATGTTTCAACCTTGGCAAATATTGCTCTTAAGATAAATACAAAGGTGACATGATTAAGCCAGAATTTCTGTTTGAAACACAACTTCTTGATCAACATGTAATGATACACTTATATTTTGCAGGTTGGAGGAAGGAACACTGTACTTGATGAACCCAGAGTAAGTTTACCAGTTGTTTCAAACAAGGCAACAATTATATTTGGTGCTGATGTCACTCATCCAGCTGCCCTAGATGATAATGCTCCTTCCATCGCTTCTGTAAGTTATCATAAAAATGTGAAATACATATCTGAAATTTCATCTTCTTATTGCACTAACAAGTATTGTTTCATTCAGGTTGTTGCCACCTCGGACTGGCCTGAGGCAACCAAGTATAATGGGGTTGTTCGCACACAAGGTCATCGTGTAGAGATCATCAACGATATGGAGGACATGGTCAAGTATGATCCTTATGTTATGATGTGCAAGTGAGAAACATGTATGGATGTTACATTAAGAAATTCATGAATTCTTTTTGCAGGGAGCTCCTACAGGCATTCCAACAAAACCAGCAAGGGAGAAAGCCCCAGCAGCTGATATTCTACAGGTTACCACTGTGCTCTTATTTTTTCTTATCAGCCTTGGTGAATTTTTATTTCCTTGACCGTCAACTTTATTTTTTATTTCCGTTTTTTTTCTCCCTTCATTTCACTGTCAGGGATGGAGTAAGCGAGGGACAGTTCAAAGTGGTATTGGAACAAGAAATCCCAGCGGTGGAAAAGGTAACCTAAATTTGAGGAAAAATGATGCTTTTCATTGTATTGTTACTTAGTATTACCGTTCTTTCTTCAGGCTTGGAAAGCCCTTTACAATGAGAAGCCACAGATCACCTTCATAGTAGTGCAGAAGAGGCACCACACAAGGCTGTTCACTAGTGATCCTCACTTCAAGGACGATAGTGGAAATATTCTACCTGGTTTGTACTATAAATAACTCTGCATGATGTAATGTGGTGTTTTCACTCACATTTTCCTGGAAACTGCAGGCACGGTGGTTGATAGGAATATATGCCACCCAACACAGTTTGATTTCTTCTTGTGTAGCCATTCTGGGCTCAAGGTATCCTATAATGCTGACAGCTATCGTTCATGATTTAGTTTGTCCTTCCTAATGGGGTCTTATCTACTACTGCAAATACAGGGAACAAGCCGTCCTGCTCATTACCATGTGCTGCGAGATGACAACAAGTTCACTGCAGATGGCCTGCAGACTCTCACGTACAACCTGTGCTACACGTAAGCATGCTCTTTCGCTAAACATCATCTTGTTTGAATGCTATGATGTCTGACTGTTAGTTTTTTGTTTCTTGCCAGATACTCAAGCTGTACACGCTCAGTGTCGATTGGTACGTATGTCTTATTATTATGGCAGCGTGTTAAATGTACCTAGTTTGACTTTATTTTTCTCGTGCTAGAACATTAAGCCTGGAGCGTATTTTAGAAATCTGGAGAACTCTTTTGAAATATTGTTATTAAAATTCTGAACATATTTAAACATATGAAAACAAGACCAGAATGAATTACCTAATGTCAGCATTGAAATCCATCCTAACGTGTGTTTATTTCAATTTTCAGCTTCTCCTGCGTACTATGCCCACAAGCTCGCATTCCGTGCCAGGTTCTACCTGCCTCAAGTCTCTGACACAGCGACGAATGTCAGTTCCAGCAGTTCATCTGCTCACGCTACTACGAGGCCACTTCCAGAGGTCAAGAGTGACCTGAAAAGGCGCATGTTCTACTGCTAGTCCTTGACCAGTTAAACCATCAGAGGAACGCTTTTGCTGTACCAACCAATCGGTGGCGGTCATGGTGATCGAGAACCGTCCTTGGCTATATTGTGTTGGATATGGTGTAATAAGGAGTAACATTTTGTTTCTTTTCAGTGAATTGATTCTGAACAAATATGGTTGTCTAAACAATTATCATTTAAGTTACTATCGATGCATAACTTATGGTGTTTTCCTTACACACTGCTGAGATGTGTTCTCTAGTACATTATTCACCACATATACTCGAAAGAAGCTCATCTTACAGCGACTGCTACTGCCGCGTCATCCTATTATATGGTGTAAGCATATCTAAACCAACATTCTAAAGCAAAGTAATGGGGTCATGGACTGGTTTATTAGGGAGTGTTACAAAACCAGCATAGAGTATCAAAATGGGTTTTTATATGGAGTTTTAAGATATAATTGCCTATAGGGTAATTACATCCTACTCCTAGTTACTCTCATGTTTGAAAAATATTAATTCCTTGTAGGATGGCATACAAAGAGGTTAAATTCCTTGTATGCCATTGCCATAAATCTCAATCCCTCTGCCACCTAAAAAATAGAGAAAATTTGCTCAATACCATTGCAAAAGTTCCAGAGTTGTAAAGTACCATTGCAAAAAACTGGTGCACAAACTACCATCGCAAAATCATTTTCATTTAATGAATGCTACTGCCGTGAAGTTTCATGTTAAAATGAGCCACAAAGTGCATCTTGGGGAGAGGAATAATTGAAATATGACTAACATGTTGTCCCCGACTTCTTGCTTGTTGTTGTTGTAACACTATGATCTTTGCAAATCAGGTCTTGATTACTCACATGGTTGATGACTGGTTAGAGCATTTGATAGAGGTTAAATAATGTCTAGTATTTGTGGGGATGAGCCCCATATGTTGGCTATATGCATGGTCATCTACATCTTGGTACATGGGAACATTTCATTTGTTGGATGAAATATACTTCCCTTTATTCCTTTGTAGCCATCGCAAAAACCCTAAGCTTTGTCCACTGTTGGTAACAAATAGCTTGCGCGCACTAGGAGCAAATAAAGGGTCCATGCCAAATAAAGGTTAGAATATTAAGAGAACTAGTTTGTATTGTCGGGTCATGTTATGAATTACTTTTATGATTTATGATTTATGTCCAGACCAGCTGCGGTGCCATCTCAGGGACATAAATTTTGCATGACTGACATTCACGGGATTATAATTTTGCCGGTGGTTATTTCGGGATTTCAGTTTATGGCAATGGCAATGAAGGAATTTTTCATTTGAAAAAAAACTTAGACATAGCTATTTATAATTTTAAGTATGTGCCCATATCTTAGTGGGCAATTTTACTAAAACTAGGAGTCCTATTCCTACTGCAATAGGGAGACCCCGGATACATATAGACATGGAGTACCCCCTCTTCATACACAGAAGTTAATTATTGAATAAATAAGTGCTCCACCCAACATTGTGTCTCTAGTTTATTTCTCTACTTTGTGATTGAGAGATATGTGAGGGGAGAAGTTCTCTATGCGTGTTTCATAACACACTATCAGCACGCTCTACCTACGATCTGGTGGATCGCGCCGAGGGAGACAAAGCGAGTCCTGCTACAGTACTCAGCTAGTTAATGTACACGCTTGCTTCTTCGACCTAGACCAGATTGACGACGACGATTGGTGTTCTCGGGGAACGACTACACTTTGACACTGCATCGACTCTTCCTACATCACGCGATCTACCTACATCGACCTACAATGTTCAAAATCTTGGTTGCTAATCCCCTACTAATCAGGCCCATTAGCGCGCTGCTGCTACGAACCAGATTTAGTCACACCCTCATTTTTCTAAACCTACATCTAGAAGTTTAGGTCATATCTCAGTTTTTACTTGCACTTTCATCTTATAATTAAACATAGAAAGAAAAAAATATAGGACGAAACCATAAACCTAACCCTAACCAGCGAGTTGAACTCATCCGGTCCTACCCTAGCCCGACCCGGGCCCGCAAGCGTACAAGCCAAGCCACAAACCCAACCTCATAGTCCTTGACCTAAGCCTAACCCTCTTGGGGTGGCGCATGCTTGACAGCGCCTCCACCACCCAACTCCGGCGTCGATAGGCGGAGTGGGTCACCACCCGCATGCTTGACCGGATCCGGCCACCGCACTACCGGATTCGGTCACCACCACCGCCGACCGGGGGCTTGGAAACCGAAGCTTGAGGTCGCCGCCGCATCGGCCTCCTCCGCCTCTAGGACACCGCCGCACCGGCCTCCACCTTCATTCCGGATCCGGCCGAACATAGCCGGATCTAGGCTCACCGGAGCTCCCCGTCGCATGGGGGAGCCTCGACCTTTATGCGTTGTGCCTCCGCATCGATGCCACCGCCTTCACCCCACCGAGCTCGTGCCACATTGTCGCCTCCTCGCACACGCCGACGCACTCATGCGCGGGGAGCTCCGCAGCTCCCCGCCTCGACGGCCGTGTCGCCGACCTTAGGTCGGGGCTACGCCACCGCCGTCGCAGCGGGATAGGGAGAGGAGAGTGAAGGGGAGGGTTAGGGTTGGATCCTTATCGACTACCCTAGTGTCACTTTTATACCATCGACAGATTTGGCGGCGGGGTGGGCAAAGTGGGCCAGCTGGGCCTCCTTTTGACCCGATGAGACGAACCGGTTTTGCGCGTGAAAATAAAGAAAAAAATCCACATAAACTTTGTGGAAAACCCGCTGAATTAAAGAAATTTATAGTTATAGTCTTGTTTTTTACAGATTACCTCATGAAGTTTTGGAAAATTGAAGCCGCAGATCCAAAATTTTAACTCGTTTGGTTATTAATTCCTCAAAATTACTTTTTCGACCCTTAATTACTGTAAAATTGCAATTGGGTATTATCTCGTCATGTTATTCTTGCATATAACACCTCTGGTTATAGAGATTTTATGTCGAAGCATATAGAATTGATGTTTTGCAGCTTTAAACCTTCTATTTGTGCGTATTTACCGAGGTTTTTGATCTGAAATCTATAACAAACCACAGCAATAAAACGCATTCCATGGCATTCATGAGCATGTCATCACATTTTGTTGTGAAATCATTAAGCATTTGGTGTTAATTATAAGCACATAAATAACAAACTAAATGAAGAAGAAAGGAGGTGTTAAAAAGAAAGAAAATGAGAAGAAAATTCATGTTTAACATTTTCTATAGTTTAATTATCACAATTATAGATTTTTGAAAATGTCCTGAAAAGATTTTGATTTATGAAAATATTTACAAGAAATAAACAAAATCTCCTTATTAATTTAGCTATGAATTTTTAATTCAAAAATGATTTGGAAATTCTACCTGGACTTAACAGGAAAAGTGTCTAAAATATTCTCCAGAACACCCCTGATTTTTTTCGGAATTTTTGGAGCCCCGAAACCTGCTTTTTAATTAGTCGAAAACCCGGGGGTTTTATGTAAAATTACCCGGGCCCCTGTGTCACTCTCCTTCTTCTCTCTCCCTCACCCGCGCTCTCGGCGCCGCCCGCGCCTCGCACCGCCTCCGGCCGGCTTGCCACGCGCCTCAGCCCACGCAGCTGCTTGGCAGCCACGCAGCCTATCGGCCGGAACCGCCATGGGAAGGGGATAACTACCCCGCCGGTCTTCATTTTCTCCCTCTCCCTCTCACTTCACCTCCGCGCCATAGCCGCTCCCCGGAGCTACGCCGCCGAGGCCGCTCCGGCGACTCTCCGTCCGGACCGCCACTCGCCGGGAGCTCCGCCGGAACCCCGTGAAGCCTCTCCACCTGTTCAATTAGCTTGAGCACCTCCCTTCCGTCCGGGCGAGGTCGCCTTCTTCGTCGGGCCGCCACCGCGTTCCTCCGCCGCGACCTCAAAATCCGCACTCGTCCGGTGAACTAAGTTTGGTCCTTGTTCTTCCTAGAGGTGCGCAAGTGTCTACTCTACATCCAGTACCCTCACCGTAGCATGTGCCGTGCGGGAGCGTCGGGATTTCGCCATCTTCTCCGGAGTTCCTCGCCGCCGCCGCACCATTCACGGTGAGCACCCCTCCTCGGCCATGCTTATGCTACTAGAACACCTCGACGAGCTTGCGCATGCTCCGTAGTGCGTGCCGGCGAGTTTTCCCTAAATTTTGTGCTCGTATCGAGCTCGTGCCATCGCCGGAGTCGCCGCCGTGGCTGGCTCTCGCCGCCGGTGCCTCTCCGGTGGAGCTCATGTGTGCGCGTTGTCACTAGTAGGTTCGCCATGCAGCGTAGAGTGTTACGGTGGTTGAGCGGCGAGCTTTGCTCTACACCCGATCGTCTCCGGCGACCGCGCCGCCGCTGGCCCCGCCGCCGCGGCGAGGCCACACCGCGGGCCACACGCCGTGGGATCGCGTGTGGCTACGCGGGATCACGTGCGGCTGACCCCGTGGTCTCGCATGTGGCACGAAGTGTTTTTAAATTTTCAAAATTCGTAGAAAATTCAATAAAATTCAGAAAAATGTCAAACCAACTTTGTTAGACTCGAGAAAAATGAGATCTATCCATTTGTGAAATAAAATAGTTATTTTGAATAAAATTTATTTATAATTTGTATTTAATCCCTTTCTTTGATTAGAGAAAAGCTATTATTTTATGTCAATAAAATGTTAATTATGAAAAATAATTTTATTCAATGAAGAAGATACTGCAGACGAAATTAATAATAGAATTTATTTTTCCAACATTAAACTTTAAACTATGTTATTTTATATAATCACAATGTATTAGTCTTTAATCACTTAAAGAAATTATTTAATTACTGACTAATAAATCAGAATAATGCATTAATTATTCAACTTAAGTAATTAGTAACCTTAATTAAGTAATTAAGGAAACAAAGCTAATTAAGGATGATCTTAATTAAACATGTGTTAATCAGCTTCCTTAATTGTTAATTACTTGTTTAATGAACATACTTATCTTTAACTTGTTAATCAACCAAGGTAATTAAACATTAATCATTATTTTTATTGCAAGACTTAATTCATGAACCTTTGCATCCTCTCATCATATGCATTCATGCATACATGATCGTGATTCGCGATGCATTGTCTGGTCGACTAGGTTCGAAGTGATCGAGGTTCCACCCGAGGGCGAGTCGGAGCCGGGAATCTCGAAGTCGACCCAGCCGCCGAGGAGATTAACTTCGAACCAACTCAAGGCAAGCCCCGGTGCATCCTACCTATGTTTTTAAATATTTTACTTTATCACATAGTACGGTTATGCTTGTGCATTAGGTGTTAGGGTTTGGTTGACACCCTAGATGCATTATGGTAGGTTTCCATCTGTTTATTTCTATACTTGGTACAGGTAGCTCGATAGAGGCTAAGCTTAATTCATAGTGGCAACGGTAGCTGGTTAGGGCACTTAAAGCATGGAGGCTTTAAGAGTTTATGTGTTGACACTAAAGATGATGAGAGTGTTAATGAAGTTGAGACTAGACGGGCCCCGTAGGAGAAAGGGCAAGACAGAGATGAGGTCTTGCAAGGTGGTAGCCCCGTCCGTGTCGGTCAAGGACCGTACCGTTGTCGGCTTAGTTGAACAAGTTTGAACGTACCGCACTACATGCTGGTATCATGGGCCCGACAAGCTGATGTACCCTATCGCCCCGGAGATGTAGCGTAGCCAGCTCTCGTTCATCGGCTGTCGGTGAGAGGATAGTCTCACGGGAGGGAGATGGGTCGACCACGAGGATAGTCGTGGCGTCGCCATACTCCCGGGGAGTTGGAAATGACTAGTCTGCTGTCAGGTGCTAGTCGAGTTTTGCCAGCTGGTATAAATCGATTCGAATCGCTGTCCCTCGCAGTAATGAGTACCGCTTGTTTAGCTCGTCACATCGTAGTAAATACTGGAAGATGAAGATGAGGGATGAAAGGATAAATGATCTATATTATCTTGTCTTACAAACTTGTTTGCAATAGTGATAGGTTGCAAACCCCAAGGCTAATGAACTTAATACCGAGCTAAAATATCGAAAGTAAGGACCCACCCTTTAATGCTGTTTTTCGCAAAGGAGTAAACCCCACGATCAGAAAGCCTTTGCATACTAGGCGTCGGCCTTAGCGTGCCATGTTGATGGGTCGATCTGGCTGAGTATTAGCATACTCAAGGTTTGTTCGTTACCTTACAGGGAATGAGTCGTGTTATCACGACTTGTACGGCAACTTTCCCGAGGAGGAGCAATGTCCGGAGGGAGGTTCCCTTCGGTGGGAACGTATCCCCACACCTTGATGAGAGAGGACCGTGATGTATGAAGGGCTCGAGTGCATCACGACGTTTCGTAAAGTCTTTCGAGTTGTATAATAGACGAGCTTCCGCTGAATACTCATAGGATGTTAAACTCCAATAATGTTATATTCCACTGCACGAATGTTGTATTTTGAAAACCTGGTTGTATTATACCATGATGTATATATTCTGGCTTGTATGAGATGATGTTTCTGTTGTAACTCGCTTAGACGAGTGTTCCTCTGTTCCGATTCCTGGGTGTCCCGGAGGGGATGTCACAAAATCAAAAGAATATGAACTTGTAATCATAGAAACATGGTTTCAGAATTTTTTTCACTACTTTCTTGCATATTACAATGTATTTACTTTCAGTAACATCTATACAAATGTCTTTTCAACATTTTGTAGATGTCTTATCTTGTGAAAAGGGAATTTGAAGTTCTAGCCCTGAATGGTTTGAACTATCTGTCTTGGTCACTTAATGCTGAAATCCTGTTGAATGGAAAAGATTTCTTGAAGACGATCGTTGCACAAAAGGATGCTACAATTACATCTATAGAGCAAGCTCAGTCATTGTATTTCCTGAGGCATCATTTGAGTGCTACCCGAGTGAGTACATGACTGAAAGAGATCCCAAGGTCCCGTGGGACTTGCTGAAAGCATGATATCAGTAGATTGAAACTATCTTACTTCAAAAAGTATAGCATGAATGGCAGAACCTATGCTTTGAAGACTTTAAGACCATTAGGGATTATAAAACTACACTTTATGGAATAGTCACTCGCATGAAGCTATGTGGCAAAGACCTTGAGGACAAGGATCTAATCCATAAGACCCTTAGCACCTTCCACAATTATGTGGGTTGCTAGTATAAGAAAGAGAATAATAAGACTTATGTCAACCTGAGTAATGCCTTGCAGCAAGATCAGGCGGAGGATGAGACCATTATGCGGAATCATATGTCTCATCCCACTGGCTCCATAGTACCTCCTGAAGCTAGCAAATGCCACATCATTGGAGAAGGATGACAAAGGGAAGAATCAGAACAAGAATTCTGACATAGAGTAATGTAAAGGCAAAGCCAAGAAATTCAAGAAGAATAAGAAAGGTAAGAAGGAGCCTAAAGGGGGTGCATATGGGCAACAAAACCAAGATTGTTATCGGTGCGGAACGAGAGGCCATTGGTCTCAAATTTGCAGGACACCAAAGCACATTGTTGACTTGTACCAAGAACTTCGTGGCAGTAAGAAGAAGAAAGAAGCCAAGGAAACCCATTTTCTTGAATGCCTGAAGCGAGAAGAGGGCATCCAAAGCACCGACCATAAAGAGAAGGAACATGTCCCGATGCAGTTCGACAATGAGAATTCACAAGATGAAGCGAAAAAAGAAAATGATCTGCGTAATGATTCTGAAGATCTAGCTGTTAATGATGACCTCATGGACGATGGTGATCTTCTTGAAGACGAGATGGAGGATATGGATGGGGACAAAGAGTAGTTGGCCCTATTAGTATAAATTTAGCTATTTAGTAGATGGTCATTAAGTAGTAGTTATGCAAGTTTGTTTTAATTCCTATATTGAATTAAGTGGATTTTCAGTTATCTCTTGTAGAGATTAATAAAGTATTATGAGTCTTTTTCTTAATATCATGCTCTTTATTCAAAGCATTTATTTACTTGTATTATGTTGTACTTAGAATTGTGAAGTACAAATGGAAGAGGAAGTATGTCTTGTAGACAAGTGGTACCACCAACATAGTACTCAGGGATACTCGTTATTTCAAAACACTCTGAAAGCATGAAGAAGGAATAACGACTGATATCTGGAAGTAATAGAAAAATTGTTGGAACTCATAGAGCAACAATACACCTACTGAAAGGAACTACCCCAATAATCCAATTACGCCCATATGCTACAATTGAACAATCACCATTAGCATTAGTGCACCGGAAGATACTGAATATCTCTCACTTGAAAACATTTGGATATGTTGTATATGTCCCTATACCACCACCAAAGAGTACTCAAATGGGTCCCCATCGTAAACTAGGAGTTTATGTGGGATTTGAAATCCCATCCATCATTGAGTATGTCGAGCCTCTCATTGGAGATTTGCATACGGCTCGGTACAATGATTCCACGTTTAATGAAGAATATTTCCTAGTAGAGAGGAAAGTACCTCATAGAAAAATGCAGAGAAATTGAATGGAATACTAGTGGAATCAATGGAATGGATCAGCACACTAAAGAGACTAAATCTGAAGTTTAGAATATCAATCACCTGCAAGAATTGCTAATGAACGGCCAGAAACTTTGACCAATACAAAGGGAATTATGAAATTTCATATACATGTAGTAAATGCACTGGAAAGAATAGCTATACCACTAGAACATGGTACACAAAAAGAATTCCAATCCAAATCTCCCATCTCACGAGCAACGAATGCTAGGAAGATGGGAGAGGACCGGTTGCAAGGGCAATTAAGAAGCCTCAAGTACAAGCTTTAGCTCAATCTCCGAGGAGACGTCTGCAAGTGGTGAAGCATAAAAGAAGTACATTGAAAGAGATCCCTAATGAAGGTGACAGAGAAAAGAGAGTACAATTAGTAGTTCATCCTAGTGAGAATGTTCACACAAAAGAAACTCACGAAGGGAGACCGAATATACCAGATCTGAATGATCCCATAAGTGATGATCTGGTCCATGATAGAATCATGGAGAACTCAATGAATTATGTTGAGACTAGAGTGGTATATGACAGAGGAGCACAAAATGTTGACACATACTTTGCAGAGAAGATTGCTAAAATCACCGATGAGGAATCTGAACCTAGATCAATGAAGGAATGCAAGAAGCTTTCCTATTGGCCAAAATGAAAAGAAGCAATCACTACAGAATTGAACTCGCTAATGAAAAGATAAGTCTCCGGGCCTGTTAATCTCACACCCAAAGGAATATATCCTATAGGATATAAATGTGTATCCATTAGAAAACAAAATGAAAAGAATGAGGTCCTTACTTAAGTGCCATTGGAGCATTGATGTATCTCGGCGAATTGTACACGACGCAATATATCCTTTGATGGTAATATATTAGCAAGATTCAGCTCAGCTCCAACCAAAAGGCATTGGAAAGGAATTAAGCATGTCCTTATATACCTTCGAGGACGAAAGACATGGGGTTATTCTTCCGGAAGAGTAAAGAGTTAACCGTAGAAGGTTATATAGATCCTGGGTATCTTATGGATCCACATAAGTCATTCTCGCAGACTGGTTATGTGTTTCTCTCGTGGTTTTGCTGCTATTTCTTAGTGATCTATGAAGGAGACGTTGGTTGCTACATCAACAAATCACTCGGAGATTATTGCACTATATGAAGCTTCCGAAGAATGTACTTGGTTAAGAAGACTTACCCAACATATACAGAATGCATGTGGATTGAGTGTTGATATAATGCAACTATTGCACAAGTTCAAATGGGATATATAAAGTCAAATACCACTAAGCATATTAAGCCTAAATTCTTTTACATGCATAAATTACAGATGTAGAAAGAAATTATGGTGACTCACGTTAGATCTAGTGAAAATCTAGTAGATATGTCCACTAAATCCTTACCTTCTAGTACTGGTATCGAATTGGTATGAGAAGACTTACAAACATGTCCAAATCAGGGGAGAACTTCCATGAAGTACACCACACCATCCCAATTATATGAAGTCTAGAAGGGTTACAGGTAATATTCTAGATGAAATTACTAACTAATGTAGAAGATTAAAGCATTGTACTCCCTCCATTCCATTGAAAGTGTCGCTATGGTATCCGTGCTAGTCAAATGTTTGAAACTTTGACTAGAGTTGTAGAAAATATTAGTAATATTTGTATCTCCAAATAAGTTGACTATGAAAGTAGATTCAGTTACCTATCTAATGATACTAATTACATTCAATAATTATTTATAATTTTTCATATAATTTTGGTCAAAGTTAAAAATGTTTGACTTCTTGGGAAGCGAGAACGACACTTTCAATGGGACAGAGGTAGTACTCTTTTTTCTCTTTTTGAGTTTTTACTTGACGTTTTTTCTCAAGCAAGGTTTTTGACGAGGCAATGTGTGCAAATATAAGCTACTACTATTTACTCTTTTCTCCATTTTTTCCCACTAGGGTTTTGAGGAGTTTTTATGGAGACATGGGTATCGTTGTAAAACGCCGAAGGGGGAGTGTGATGAAATATTATATAAACTAGGAATCCTTTAAAGGAGAGTCCTAGTCCATATCTTAGTGGGCGACTTTACTAAAACTAGGAGTCCTATTCTTACTGCAATAGGGAGACCCCGGATATATATACACGGAGTACCCCCCCCCCCCTCCTACCCCTCTTTGTACACAGAAGTTGATTATTGAATAAAGAAGTGCTCCACCCTACATTGTGTATATTGTGTATTTGTCTACTTTGTGATTGAGAGAAATGTGAGGGGAGAAGTTCTGTACGCTGATCACCGTGTTTCGTAACATATTAGTCCATCCATACTAGGACACCATGTTTCATAGCATATTAGTCCATCCATACTAGGACTCGAAGAATCCGATACAATTTAGGAAACCAATAAAATGTTCCTATTATACACTTAATTTCCTGTTCTATCACTCTCCTCTCCGGAACCCTTCTGATTCAGCCTGATCACACCTCTCCTATGGTCGACCCATTGACCATTTCACATGCACTGTAGTTGTTGTTGGAATCCCTTGGGCCTATTGATTTCAACGTAGGATTACCATTCGCTTTCTCCTAACCTTTCCTCTTACTAGTCCACGTTACTCATGAGCGGGGCTGATCCAGTCTTTCGACATCCGAATCCGGCAGGTGGGCGTGTGACTACCGGCGAGCTCCTGACATCCAATCCATCGAGGAGGGGGACATAATGTCCTCATAGCACCCAAATCCACGAACAGTGGTGCGGTTAGAGTGAGGCTCATACTGGCCCGTACAGGCTAGTACTCGACCATCGCCCTTTTTTCCTAGCATAAACGACAGCAGTGCAGACCTTGTCAACCGTTGACGTCTTTCTTCTAAATATATTTCAGACCTGAAATAGTAATGAACATATGTCCCCCCACTAAAAATAAGGATTTTTAGCTTTATTTCTATGTGTCTAGGTTCATAGCATCTTATATGAATCTGGACAACTACTATTTTCAAATTCATAGCACCTACAATGGACCTATTTGAGAGCTAAAACATCAAATATTTTGGGACAAATGGAGTAGATTTTTGCGGTGGGCTAAAAGCGGTGCAGCAAATATTTTGGGACAAATGGAATAGATTTTCCATCTGTCCCAAAATATTTGCTGACATAGCTGTCAAATAGGTCCATCAAAAATGCTATGAATTTGAAAATAGCAGTTGTCTAGATTCGTAGTAGATGCTATGAACCTAGACACACGGAAATAAAGCTAAAGTGACAAATACACTGGGACGGGTGAGTATTTTATTTTATGGTAGTGGTTGTGCCACTACATATTGTAGATAGCTTACCGTGGCTAGCATTTATCTCTCCATCCCAAGGCCAAGATGGTAGGTGGGCATGAGGTTTCATAGGCCCTCAGAATGCACTTTCTTTACTAAATTTCAAAAAACTTGTATGAATTGATACATGGAAGAAATCCTATCCACCTCCCTCAACTCTTGCAGAAGTCCAAGTTTCCTCCATGAATTACGAAACCAGATATTTGTACTCCCTCGACTCGTGAAACCAGTTGTTTTCCTCCCTAGGTAGTATTAGTAGGCGTTTTGTCCATGTGGCAGCCTATCATACGCCACATCATCATCTTCTTTCTCCACCTCATTTCCTCTCTCCATCTGCATCCAAGCACATCTCCACTTGATGAGAAATGTCGTGTTCCCATCCTCGGTGAAGAACTTGATGAGAACAAAATATTTTTGTTTTCAAAAGAAGAGCCGCGGTCTCAATTGGGGCAGACATTAGATCTGAGGACTCGACGAGAATCTCGATGGAGTCAAACTTGTCTAGAAAAAAGAACTCATCGAGAGACGCCAAGAGGACTTTGTTTTTTCTTTGCATCACGATGGACATGCCATGAACATCGTCAACAAAAATGAAACAGGGGCACAATGACCTTTGAGCTCCGAGCAAGAGAGGAATCATTCTCAAAATGGAAGAGGAAGAGGAAAAAAGGTAAAACAAGGAATGCAACCAGCTAAATCCATCAAGTAACGTACTAGCATGCACAGCCAGGCCATCGCGCCATGAGCAAGCATGTCCCGGAAATAATGCTCGCATTTCAGCCATCCCTATGAGCACCCCGCTACGGGCGCCGGCTGTCCCCATCCCGTCCGACCGCTCTCGACACCGGCGCTAGCAAGTTAGATTTCATCCGCAACAGGGACGACAGCTCTGCCCCTTCGTAATGGGATGCCCCTATGGCTGCATCCTCACGGGTGCATGTAGGACGAGTAGGACGGCACCAGATTCAAATCTCTAACTTACCCAAGTGCACGAAACAAATTGAGATCCTCCACTACGACTCGAGCGCGAGCCTACATCTGTCGGGTGGCGTGGCTCCTTAGCACAGGCCTATAGATATGCACCCCATAGGGTTTATGCCCGATCTTTCAATGGGAGTGGAAGATATTTCGATTGGTGATGACGTCGACATTCACAGCCCGACTACAACCGTCCAAGGATGATGTGTCTCAGCATCCGATACACCGCTCCAATGGTCGCCGCGATCTTGCGGTACATGACAACCCGGCCACGAGGGCACTCGTCCTACAAGCAATCGAGAACAAGGCAAAACAAGTGGAAAAAAGCATTGAATTGCTAGATTTAATTGAAGGTTCACAACTAAAAACAAATCTGGTGGGGTTTCAAAGATGAATGGTAGGCAGAACACGTGCGCTGCAACAAGTAGCAAAGGGTTTAGGGTTTGCACGCCTCTTGATGTCAAGCTGCTGTGGCGTAGCCATCACCTTATTAAGAAAGATGGTTTCAAGGATGGATCCCAAGTCGACTCAGAATCGGAAGCTGAAGCGGAGGAGACAGTCGACCGCAACCCGCTAGCCATCGTTTCGGTGACTCAAGTCCCACCTTCCGTTGTGCAGGGCTCCTCCAATCTTACTCCTGGATCCATTGTGGTGGCTCCACATCTGCCGCTGGACATGGTCCAAGCGATTGGCACTAACTTCTTAAACATGCCTTCCTCCCTGGTGACCAAGGGGGCTTTAGAGGGTGATGATGTCGGTCCTGATGTTATCTAAGTCTGGTTGTAATAATGCTGCTACTCTAGTAGTTTGTGAACTGGTTAGTCAGTTGAACCTCCGGAATGGTAATGCTATCGGTGCTGATGTTGAACATTTGCCTTGGTTGTTTTGTTCTGTGTGGCTCTTGTTTATCTGCCATGTTTTCTGTTGGTGGCCAATGATGAATGACATTGTCTACTGGAAAGAGTCCCTCTTGCTTTGTTGTTTTGTTGTCTCTGCACTGGGTTCATTCACGGCTTTGACAGACCTTACTTCGTAACAAGATAGCCGGGTTCAAATGATTGCAGCTGGGCTACAATCAATTTTTTTATGGAGATTGGTCTTTTAATGAGTAATCATAGGAATCATAATATTTTGGTGTGGAATATCCGGGGATCAACTCCCAAGCTAAATGGGATGCAAACAGGGAAAAGGTGGGTGACAAGTGTCTGTCACATTTTATGTCTCCAGGAAAGCAAGCGTGAAAATTTTGACTCTTCGTACATCAGGAAATTTTGTCCTCATCATCTCTCCCATTTTGTCCATGCTCCTTCCATTTGTGCTTCAAGTGGCCTCATCACCATCCGGAATACTAGGCTCTTTCAAGCTGACACTCGTGCTAGTTAATTCTTACTCTATCACACTGAAAATGACTTCTCGGTTAACTACTACTAGTTTTTACTTGACAAATATTTATGGACTTGTGGCTGCTAAGGAGAAAATGGCTTTCATCTCCTGGCTTATAATTTTGACATGACTGATTTTGAGGACTGGATTCGAGCAGGGGATTTTAATCTAATTAGAGATGCTAGCAACAGAAATAGGCTTGGTGGTAATGTGCAAGACATGTTGTTCTTTAATGATCTCTTTTATCATCTGGATTTGGTGGATATTTATTTTCAAGGAAGAGATTATACATGGTCTAATATGCAGAATGAGCCTTTACCGCAAAAGCTTGCCCGGGTGTTTAGTTCTTCTTCTTGGACTTCAACATATCCAGATACTACAGTTAAGATGGTTTCCAGGCCAATTTCAGATCATACTCCATATGTGATTATTATTGGCATAAAATTCCAAAGTCCAGATTTTTAGGTTTGAAAACTACTGGTTGGATTTTTATGATTTATTGGAGGTAGTGAATTTGCACTAGAATTCTTCATCTTATTATGCCAATGCAGCACAAACACTCAATGCCAAGTTCAAACAAGTCAGGCAGGGACTAAAAAGTTGGAGCAGGAATTTATCTAAGCTCAACAAGAATATTTGCAATGCTAACTGGGTCCTGGCAATGTTGGATGGCCTAGAGGAGCAGAGGCCACTTAGTACAATTGAAGCTTCTTTCAGGAGAATAGTGAAACTCTACTGGCAAAAACTTATTAGAAGCAAACAAAATTTACTACAAGCAAAGAAATACATTACGATGGTTGAAATTTGGGGAAGGCAACACCAAACTGTTTAAAGTGATGGCAACAATAAGGCATAGACACAACAACAATGCACAGCTTCACTTGACTGATGGGACTGTAATTGAGCAGCATGACCTGAAAGCAGCAGCTCTCTGGCTCTCGTTCAAAGAAAGATTGGGTTGTTTAGAATTTCAATCCATGCTTTTTTTACCTTAGTACTCTCGTTAAGGTGGTGAACTTGCCCTCTATGGATCACTTCTTCACAAAGGAAGAGATTATGGCAACTTAAAAAGAAATGCCTCCAGATCTCTCCCCAGGCCCCGATGGTTTTAATGGAGTCTTATTGAAAAAGAGTTGGTCCATATTGAGACAGACTTTCTAAGATTATGCCATGATTTTGTCACTGGCCATCTTAATATTAGAAGCATTAACAGCTCCTACATTACTCTTATTCCCAAAAGAGAAAACCCTATAAATGATTACAGGCCAATTTTACTTTTGAACTCTTCTCCGAAGTTGCTAACAAAGATAATTGCAAATGGACTCTAAGAGGTGATCTTATCAGTTGCACATGAAAATCAATATGTATTTATCGGAGGCAAGACTATTCAAGATTGTCTAGCTTGGGCCTTTCAATTCCTTGACTTGTGCCATCATTGCAAGAGAGAGAGAGAGAGAGAGAGAGAGAGAGAGAGAGAGAGAGAGAGATTGTCCTGCTGAAATTGGACTTCGAAAAAGCTTTTGACAAAATTGAACATCATGTGATTCTTGAAATGGTAAGAGCAAAAGGCTTTTCAGAAACCTGGATTTCTTGGATTTGTCAAATCTTATCATCCGGCACTTCATCATTCTTGCTCAATGGAGTTCCTGGCAAATCTTTTGACCGCAAAAGATGAGTCATGCATGGAGACCCTCTATCTCCTCTCCTCTTAGTATTAGCTGCTGACCTTCTCCAATCAGTGATTAATAAAGCTAAGAAGCTAAGAGTTTTTTCACATCCTTTAGGGCCATCTTTCTCTAGAGATTATCCAGTGATTCAATATGCTGATGATACACTGATTGTTATGCCTACTGATGCAAGACAAATACCGGCTCTAAAAGATCTATTGCATACCTTCTCAAAATCAACAGGCTTGAAGGTTAATTTTGCAAAATCTCACATGGTACCAATTAATATTGAGCCCGACAAGGCATCCCACCTGGCTGCAACTATAGGGTGTGCTATTGCTCAAATGTGTTTCACTTACTTGGGTTTGCCATTGGGTACAACAAAACTCACAGTGGATAAATTCATGCCTTTGATAACCAAAATCGAAAGAAGACTCATGGGACTGAATAAGTTCTGTATTATTCAGATAGGCTCATCCTGGTAAATTCAGTATTCTCTACTTTGCCTATCTTCTATGTGTGTACTCTGGAAATCCTAGTGTCTATCATTGATCAAATTGACAAATATAGATTGCATTACATCTGGAACAATGGTGACATTGAAAATAGAGGAGGGTGTCTAGTGGCCTAGAAAGATGTTATCAGACCCAAGAATCCAGGTGGGTTAGGAATAATTGATTTAAGAGCTCACAACACGCCTTGCTGCTAAAACATTTGCACAAATTTTACAACAAACAAGACCTGCCTTGGATCAACCTCACCTGGCAGCAGTTATACAAAAATCAGAATAAGGCCCCTCATGAGTTCAGGCCCAAAGGCTCCTTTTGGTAGAGAAGCATTATCAGACTAGCAGATAAATACTTTATGATGGCCAAATGTGATGTTTAGGCAGGCTCCACTGCTTCTTGCTGCAACTCTTTGTGGAATTTGGGAGTGCTTAAGGCAATGTACCCGTAGCTTCATTCTTTTTCCCTTTCAAACCATGTTTCAGTACAGGGTTTTCTGACCAACACATTGAAAAGCAACTTCTGGCTACCTCTGTCCATAGAAGCTTCAACACAACTCACTGTTTTACAAGATCAATTGGAACAAAGTTACTTATCTGATCTCCAACATGACACTTGGACTTATCTATGGGAATCAAGCTCTTTTTCTAGCAAGAAGGCCCATCTGCAGCTCATTGGTACTTTGGAGGCCGCACCATGGTTCAGTTGGTTGTGGAAATCAAGTTGTAGAGGAAAACATAAATTCTTTTTCTGGCTCTTAATCAAGGATAGGCTCAACACTTGGGATATCATCAGAAGGAAGAAAGATAGGCTCAACACTTGGGATATCATCGAGAAGGAAGAACATGCACCTCGATTCATATTCTTGTGTTCTATGTGCAGCGCCTCATGATGAACTCTTCTGCACCTCTTCTTTGATTGCAGCTTTAGTGCAGATTGTTGGAATATGCTGCATATCCAATAGGATACCACCCTACAGCCTAATGAAATGTTACAGCTAGCCAAATTGACTTTCAGAAGGAATTTTTTGTGAGAAGTCCTGATCACAACTGCATGGAGTTTCTGGTGTCATAGAAACAACATTATTTTCAACCAAGCCTCTCCTTGTATTAACAGATGGAAAGTGGCCTTCAAAGAAGGCTAAGCCCTCAATAAGAGTTCCTTTAGAAGAATGGTTGTGTAATTTAAACCTATAACTATACACTTTTTATCCTTCCATGCAGACAAGCATTTATATATGTAGGTTGCAACATCGGACCTTGAAGATTTGATCAATGCTTCCTTTGTTACTTGGAACTCTTTTGCCGACATGTCCTTGTAGGTGCTGGAATTAGCATCAATGCGAGGATTCAATGTCAATTGAGAGATCATCACAGGGTTGAGGTACCCTACATCTTTTGTCTCAGCACATGCATGGTTGTACCTATAATGACAAGAGTTTTGAGTAGTCAGTGGTCAGTGAATAAGAAGGGAACAAGTGAAACAAACATAATAGTGAAAATGAAAAATCTGTTACAAGCACCATAGCTAAATCACAGTGATGTCCAGCCGTTGTAGATGAAACATATAGAATTCCTCGAACAAGAGGGTCAACTTGAAAGGCTCGCAGTGGAAGACATCTTTAGTGACCCAAGCAAATATTTCATGTAAACCGCCTTTAGAAGTAGCCAAATACCAGTTGTGGAATATTTCCATATTTTTAGGAAGTAGTTGAACATGGTTTGGTGGCAAAAAGGCTTGCGATGTTCATAGGTTGAGTAGTTGATGCTCACAGTTCCCTTCAACGATGCAAATTGGTGCACGACTTCTTTTGTACCAGTTTGTTGAGCCTGAGATGACAGAGCACCATTAGAGGGATTAGAAAATAAATTCACTTCCAGATCACGAGTTGCGGGAGGTGATGGGTCAGGAGTTTTAGGAGGTGATGTCTCACGAGTTGGGGGAGGTCATGGCTCACGAGTTTTAGGAGGACATGGCACTCGAGTTGGGTGAGGTAATGGCTCATGAGTTGGGTGAAGTGATGCATCATGAGTTGGGGCATGTGATGCCTCACGAGGTAGGGGAGCTGATGGCTCCTGAGTAGGGAGAGCTGAGAGCTGCGGATCCAGAGTTGCAGCAGATGAGGAAATGTGCAGAGTAGACTGAGCATGGTTAACCGGTGCACGAAGCCTAAAAGATGAGGTCATGCCACCAACTCTCTGTTGTGAGCTATGCCGTGCAACATCCTCCGTATCGCGAGGGACTCGAAACCCATCAACGACAGCATTGGGATCTGCAGGTGGAGAAGATGGTGGTGTCTCAAGTCATCCCGATGTCGATTGAGCCGCATTTGCATTAGCATACACTCACGTGCCAACAAGACGATATCTGACCTCAACCACAAAACAAATTGGTCAATGGATTCTTGCAGAGTTATTATTGATTCCTCTTTATTCGAGACTTCCAGCTCATCATATAAGAACCTGTCAAAAATGTGGTGGACTTCAACTTTTCCGTATGCCTCTGGTATTGGTGTCTTGTGCATTGTATGCCCCGGGAATGCACGACCTCTGCCGACATGGCGGGGCTTTAAGGCCCTTCCATAGGGCATGTACAAATCATATGGGGTGTCCTGAACGAGAGCATCAACAGGATACTTTGAAGGACGAGAAGTAGCACTACTTGGGGGAAAGTTGACAGAAGGCATTGTTGGATGTACCGAAGGGGGATGGTGACATTTGGGACCTGTTGCTATGGCTGCTGCACATTGTGCTGCGGGTTCCTGGCTAGGAATTTGTAGAATGTACTGGCCCATATTTCAGCTAGCTGATTATACTCTTCTCGAGAAGGCTGCCTTTGAGCCCATTTGTACGGACCATCATGTTTGAATGAAACACTCCAGCTGGTCTTCGATGACACAGCTTGGGTGTGACCGATGCTCCTTGTTGCCAAGTGCCTTAGTGAGGTGGTCGTTATATTGATGAGACTTGAATTGACCAGATGACATTTGTTCTTGCACCTCTCCAGCCTTCTCGGTCACAGCGGTAGTGTCAGGCTTGGCAATAATGCGACTGTCTTCGGTTAAAGTGCTCCTAGCATAAACCCAATTCCTAGTCCTTTCCTCAAACATAAGTATTGGATTAGGTCGCCCTATCAACCGGTCCTCCTCCTCTTTCTTCCTCCACTCTGGAATCCACCTCTTGTAACCCCGGGCCCTAGACAATGTTTATATTTGTTTTTTTTGCATTCAAATCTGCCAATGCATTACTTAAGGACACGAACTTGTCCGTACTCTTCTGCTTGACAAATTCAACCCAAGTTTCCTTGGATATAAAGCCAAACTTCTTGAAAGGGGTCCGGTTTTTCCTAACATAGTTCACTACCAACCTTGCCTTGAAATTGCGAAGTGCCCTACCTATAGCCTGTATAGAAGCCTTCTTTGCTTTCTCAATATTGCAGTCCTATGGAAACCGGATGTGTGTTTGCACAATTGTCCATAACAAGTCCTTGTACTCAACATCCACATTCCTCCAATCCTCCCAAGTGATCAAGGACTTTTCCCTTGCTATCCGACCGCACCGATTTCGCCATTTGCCTGTATACCAAATGGCTCGGTTGGTTCTCCATCAGAGTCAATGGCACGGACGTCATAAACACCATCAGCTCTGTTTGGTACCCTGTCCCCCGCCCCCCTTTAGATTTTCTCTTGCGGCCTCGACGATCGTGGCCTTCGCCATCACCTTCATAAGTTGTTGCAACGACAAGCTATCTTAATGCTTGTCGCCGATCACTTCGTCTTATTTGTTCCATCTGAATTAATGAGTATAATGTGAAAAACTTTTATGTATTAATATTAGGTTAATGTACTGTCAAAATTTAAAACAATCTTTACCTCTTCTGCTGCATTGTAATCATGGTTCGGGGTCCCTAAACGACGCTGTTAAGGCAGCGACGGATGCAGATCCGATGGAGACTTGTATGACGTGGGTTCATCGGAACTGCCGGATGAAGTCCTGTCACTATCGTCACTACCATCACCTCCTCGTTGTTCTTGCTCGAGATATGTATTCTAGCCGGTCGTCCATAATTGTCCTTTGAATCTAAAGGAAAAAAGAAGAAGTCAAAACAGAACATTTCAAATGTGTAATGATGACGCATACAAACCACTTTGTCATTTTCAGAACAACTCAAACTTCGATAATCATAAATTACAGAAAAAATAGCACTAAAAATGAAAAATAAATAAAAAATCTACGCCTAAAAATTTGGAACAGGACACAATTAAAATTTATTAGGAGTGTCATAGAAACATACATTATACCCGTAAACGAAACTAAGAAACATACATCGCATTGACTCGGACATTGTCCGAAGTCGGTCGGATTTTTCACTCGGACCACGGAACCTTGCACAACTCCTTGAGTCGGACAATGAACGACGTCGGACCACGGAACGCGGCACAATTCTGGCTCGGGTAATGTCCGACTTGGTCGGAGTTTTTGTTATGGCTTGGGTAACGATTTATGGATCCAGGTCCTCCGAATTAGAGTTATCAATTCGGAGAGAGGCCCTTAGTGCATTAGGCATCACAAAACGGCAGGCGCAACGAGTCCGGCGAGGCGACGGCTCGAGTCCGAGCAGCGCGAGCGCGTCCTCACTCCGGGCGTGAGTCCTTGTTGACGTCAAAAGTCGCCAACACACCGTTGTCCGGAGAGTCCACCGAAACCCCGGCTGATGCAGGATCCTGTGCTCCCAACGGACCGGCTCGGCTCGCCGATTCTCGTGTGCGCTGGTGCGTGCCGGATGGTTTTCCTGCAAACCAACAAAGACAATAAAAGGTGTAAAATTCCGGGTCATCGGCCCGGATAGACCGATGTGCAGCCGTGGCCGATTCTGGCGTAAGATAGACAAAATCGGCCATCGACGAGGAGCAGCACGGCCCATCCATTTATGTATTAAATGCCAGGCAAACGAACCGTGATACAAACGATACGAAATCGGCCGACGCTATAACATGAGATCGGTGGCTAGCAGCCGATTTCGTCGGTAAACGATCAAATCATTAAGACTTTGCAGGGATGCATTATCGAATAAAATGTAAACAAGGTAATTATTAATGGGATGTAATTAATTTGATAGTAAGAAGATGGTTTAATCATCAATTAGAGCAGATAAATCGGCCGATCGGGCATCCGGCCGATTCTGTCATTGATTATAACAATGAGTTATTAGATCATATCTAGATGTATAATGATGATCAATGAAATCGTACTAATAACTCGGGTCCAAAGGCAGTTTTAACGATTTAGCTAATTGAACATAAAACAGCTAATGAACGTGATAAGCAATCGGCTAAACACTCCGAAAGAACGAGTAAGACAAATACAACCACACGGATCCCGAATCGACCGATCGCTCCAACAGGACAAGTCAAGCGATGGCACACGGTCGGACCAGGTCTAACGGCCGCGCACGCTCGGCCGATTCGGGACAAGCACAAATCATAAACGCCTTAACTATGAAAGTAAATCTACATCCTATCCAATCGGCTGCATGCGCCTAGGACAAGTCAACTATCGCAAAGGCAAACACATGACACGTCAACTGAATCTGCGCAATCGAATCGGCTAAGATGTAAAAGAAATCTCATAGCGGCTCTACGTGACTCGAACGACCGGATCCGAGCCAATCGGCGTTGTGAGCAAAGGCTGGGATGGGGAGGCGGGACAAGTCAAACTACCTCCACCACGAGCCCGGACCGGGTCGACTTGACTCATCCCGGCCGATACTCACTACGACGGTCGAAAACAGATCCGGTCGCCGGATAACTAGCAATTAAGCCATCTAATTACGAACAATGCGCCGAGAATTAGACGACATAATTACCTTGTCAAGCCAACTTGTTGTCGGCCGGAGCCCCGAAGATCCCCGCGAAAACAGTAAAGACTTGACGAGAAAATTAGGGTTTGGCGATGCGCGAAAGTTGTATTGGATGTGAATCGAGTTTACGGAGTTACATCCGAGTACAAATTTATACCCGGCACAAAGAATCCTACTCGGACCCTCTTCGGGCCGATTTCCTAACCGACTAGGATCCTTTTCCAAAATTAAACTATTATTTCTAATTTTACAACGTGGGCCGGGCCCATCAATGTTATGCTCTTACGTTGGCGTCCGCGCACGATTCTCGGGAGGGACGCGCCCTTTACTCGCCCAAGCGGCCGTCGGCCTTACGCCCACCGGCCCTCTTTGACCTATAGTCGCTGACAATGGGTCCCTTGGTCAAAAACCGGCGTCAACACATGTCCCCCGGTCCGGGGTATGCAACGCATGCGTCGGACTGATTTATCCTCTTTTCTTGCGCCGGTTTTACTGCCCGTCACCTCTCCATAAAACCCGGGGTCACCCCGGTCATTTCCCATCTGTTTCTTCTCCTTAGCTTTCATCTTCCCCTGTTCTAGCGACTTTTGCCTTTTCGAGCCCTTTCAACTTCCCACCGCGCCGCCGTCGTTTTCTCTTCCGGTGACCATGAATCCTGCTGTTGCTGTCTGCTGCTGCTGCCGCGCGCCAGGCTGCGTCGTCGCCACCACCAACGCCGTCCGGAGGTAATGTACATTCGAGCACCCCTCTTTTCTACCTTTGCAATCTTTCTTCGCGTTCTTGTTCTTGTTCATTTTCACAATCTATCTTCTTTCCGTTCCGTTTCTTATTTTAGCCCTATTCCTTGTTTTTAGGAGATCCGGAACCAAGTCGTCATCCCATCCAACATCCCAACTCACTTCTTTTTGGGCCCCATGGGCGATCCCGACCCCACGGATCTCATCCGTGCCGAAACGAACCGGGTTCCGTTTCGGCAACAATCTCCTTTATCGGCCGAGTGGGCCAACGGCTTTCGGTCATGGCCGACTCCCGTTCTTTGGATGGCGCGATTGGTATAACCGGGTATCGGCCGTCCATCCGCAAGGTTGGGCCAATATCGGCATCGCTCACGCCATCAAACTCTCTCCGGCCGATCACCACAAGAATGAACCGTTGCTGGCGGCAGCTTCTTATCTACGGTCGGATGCCCTGAATCGCTTCATGTTCGGCCACGGCCGGCTACCATGACCCTCCTGGATACGGTCATGTTGGCCGATTTAAATATCACGGCGGAGGCCACCCCGGATGCCATCCGCATTAAGTCCTCCCATCGGATCAACCCTAAGGACACCGGGGGTTGGAAGGTCTACATCCGGACCTACAACAAGGGGCACGGCACGGTCGATCACCGCGAGCACGTTGCCTTCCTCAACATGTGGCTTGACCACTTCTTCTTCGTGGGGTCGGCGTGAGCCCCACAAACAATTTCCTGCCGATAGCCGACAGGCTGGCCGACGACTATGCCCTTCCCATGGGCAAGTACCTTCAGGATCGGCGTACCTCCTTCTTCACCGAGGTTTCGGTGGAGTTGCGCTCCGGCCGATCGGTCAAAAACTTGGGTGGCCCTTGGTGGTTCATCCAAATGTGGTTGTCCCTTCATACCACCAAGGCCATCGATTTGGACCTCGGTGTCCTCTCCTTCCCCGGCAACTATGCCGAATCGGCCACGCCCGATCCGGTCGATGTATCTCTTTCGGGGAAGCGTTATCCATGGCACCGGGGCGGCCATGTCGGATGACAACCTGGCGTATTGGTTCGCCGCCCTCTACAAGGGCCTCAACAACGAAAGTACGGATTGGTACCCGTACATCGATTTCTTCGAGAAAGGATATGACACTCCTTTTCGATCGATCCCACCTTCCCAACGGCCGACGGGGAGGCGGTCAAGATCTTCACCACCTGCCTCCGCCCGTCTGCGCTGCCGACGGGACTCATTGTTGGGAGCAAGGCTTTCTGCTCCTATGAGTTCTACCACCCGTCGGTGGCGGCCCGCCAACTCGGCTTCGGCCGGTTGCCCCCGACCTCTTCTATGTGGGGCAAATAAAGGCGCGGGCTAACGTCGACAACGCCATTCGGTGGAATTGGCTCGTCGGCCGCACCGCCGATGTCGTCACCGGCGACTTAGCCGGATTTTCCCCGGCGCCCGGAGTACCCGCCTTTTTGACCGCTGGTGGGGCGAGTGGAACCGGCACCTCCGCGGCCGGAACACTCGCTTCCTTCTTCTCCGGCTTAGTCCTGAGCGAAGCTTTCGCCGAGGTACGTGTAGCCGATTTATTTCTGTAAGGCCGATTTTATAAATGAAATCGGCCACTCCAAATGCTCACCCTTGTATATTCTTTTTCGATCGGACACGGAGGAGCCGCCGACCCGGAGCATCGGTGGCCGGCCGATTGCATACTTAATGCCGAGCCCAATTGTTCCAAATATCGGCTTCACCGATCGCACTCCTGCCCAAGCTTTTGCGGCGATGAGTCGAGGGCACCAGCTGCCTGCAAGGCCAAGACTAAAACAGCCGCCCTCGGAAAGAGGAAGGCTAATGTGCCAGCTGCGGGGCCGACTCAAGCCCCGAAGCGACACCGCGCGCTGCTAAAGCGACCTGTGCGCCCGTCCGACCCGGACTACTTCGATGAACCATCACCGCTGCGTCGGGTCATTATTGCATGATCGCCGATTCCCTTTTCACTTTACATACTGTCTAACTATGAGTTCTTTGCGGGAATCGGCGGTTCTTCCTCCTCGGGCCCGGACACCAACGCCCGATAGGCCGATCCGCCTATCAACTCCTCCACGGGCCGGGACGCCGACACACGAAGGCCGACCCCGTAGCTCCGGAATCGGCGGTCGTACCAAGCCGGGCCGATCCAAATCTTACGGAGAGCTCAACTCGCTTGGATCGGCCTGCGTCTCCTGAGGTCGCCGCCGAAGCCGAACAAGGCTGGCCGTGTGTCGCCCACGGCCTCTCCCAAAGACACCGCTGCCGACGAAGAATCGGTCGGCCGGGAGCCGCCCGCGGCTTCTCCTGTAGGCACTGCTGTCGATGAGCTTGCCGATGAGCCCGCCGAAGGCTGAACAAGCTGGCCATGTACCCGATGCCGCCTCCGAAGATGCCGCTGGTGAAGGGGAATCGGCCGGCCGAGAGCTGATTGGAACACACGAACCTGTAGGTTCAATGGCACAGCCGATAGACGTCCGGCCGCTCCGCATCGACGCTTCGCGGGTTTGTTTTTACTATCTCCTTTTTATTTTCTTGATTTGCCTCCGATTATTAGCTTCATTTTATTTTTCTTGGTATTTCGGGCGCTTAGCTTCCCTCGTTCTGCGCCGATTTTGGTATCTTCCTCCGGTCTTACCACCATGAACGAAATCGCGCGCGAGCTCGAGGCCTCTTCGGTCGACAGCTTGGTGGCCGACGCTCACCCCATAAGGGCCCGGTACTTGGAGGTCCGGACCGAGCTCCCGGAGGATGTGCGCGATGCTCGCACCGCGTGGCATACATGGAGTGCGGCAAATGGACTTCACTCGTGCCCGGCGGCGTACGGCTCGCCACGCGGAGCAGCGGCAAGCTGCGTTACTCGCCGAGAACTCCATCAAGCGCTCCGAGGAGGAGGCCCGGAAGACCCGGGAGATGCAAGAGCAACTCTCAAATCGGCGGGATGAACTGCGGGTAATCAACCAGGAGATTGCCGATTTGAGAGCATCGGCGGCTCTCAAGGAGGAGGCGGCGGCGGCCTTGGAAGCCACCATTGCACGGTTGTCGGGCGACGTGGCGGCTCAACGAAGACGACGGACGAAGCAATTCAAACGGCCGAGAAGATGGTCGCCGCGGCGCACGCCGATGTCGGCCCCATCGAGGATGACCTGTTGGTCATGGCTAAACTCGACTCCATGCTGGCCCGCGCACTATCTGCCGTCCAAGACTTCTTGTCCCGTCTTGAGGCGATCGATTATGCTTAGGTGTAATAGGATTTTGAACAAAATTTGTTGCGAATATTTTTTGCACTAAGGGCGATATACCATAATATCGGCCATCCGAAGGCGATGTTTAAACATCGACTAATTTATCGGTGACTCCCTCTGTTTTACTTTCATATTTTTTGGGCTAAGGGCGATACTCTCGGTATCGGCCGTCTCAAGCGATGTGCATCGACATCGGCTGTAGTCTCTTTTAGGCCGAACACTATGAGTTAATCCAAATACTAGGATAATACTTGCTTCAAATACTTTCCATTAAGTGCTCGGTCGAATTCTTCCCCTTCTAACTCTTTCAAAATATATGCATTACCCGGTGCCGATCGGCTAATCAAATAAGGTCCTTCCCAATTAGGCGACCATTTACCAAACCGATTGTCCTTCACGCCGATTGGCATCCTAAGCTTCCGGACCAAATCGCCCTCTTTAAAGCTGTTTCGCACAACCTTCTTATCATAATGGCGGGCGACCCTCGCCTTATTCTGCTCTATTTTTTCCAATGCATCCAGCCGATTTTGTACTACATCTTCTAATTCATCCATCATCAATCCGTAGTACTTGATCGGCCGAAAGCTTTTGTTGCAACTCAATCCTTACGGAGCCGATAGTTGTCTCCCATGGCGATGCGGCTTCGTGCCCATATACCGGTCGATACTGGCGCAACTTGCATGGCCCCATGCCGTGACATACGATAAGCCCACAAAGCGTCCATCAATTTCATGTGCCACTTACGAGGATACTCTTGTATTTTTCAGCTTGATTAACTTGATCGAGACTCTTATTTGCCGCTTCAGCTTGGCCATTGGCTTGGGCATAATACGGCGACGAATTAATCAACTTAATTCCCATCTCATCGAGCAAAAGATTGAAATTAGTCCGACGTGAATACTGATCCTTGATCTGTCAGTGATTGTTTACGGAATCCCAAATCTATAAATGATATGCTCTTTAACAAACGTTATCACGTCGATCGTCGAAACTTTGCGATAGGGTGCCGCTTCAACCCACTTCGTGAAATAATCTGTAGCTACTAATATGTATTGATGTCCTTTGCTTGATGCTTGGATTTATCGGCCGATCATATCCATGGCCCGACCTACGAGCGGCCAAGGTTTGATTCTTGGATTCATAGGCGACGCGAGCGCTCTCTGTATAGGTCGAATTTACGGCAATCTTGGCAACTTTTATAATATTTAAAACAATCGGCCAACATTGTCGGCCGGTAATAACCAGCTCGCCTTAGTAGCCACTTCATTTTATGGGCCGATTGATGCGTTCCGCAAATCCCATCATGCACTTCGCTCATTACCACTTTGGCCTCGGTGTCATCAATACACTTGAGAAGCACCCCATCAATTGTCTTGAAAAATAATTGATCATCCAACAGAACATACTTCAAAGCTTTATATCTTATCTTCTTATCTGTAGGTTGGGATGGATTGCTCAAAAAATTTCGAATTTCCGTACGCCAATCGGCTTCTTCAATATCAGCTATCTCTAAGCTGTTTTCGGCGAGCCGATATCCGGATGCTAAGCCGAGCCAAGTTATTTGCTTCAAAGTTCTGCTCTCTTGGTATATGGCTGACTTTAACACACTTGAACCTTTTCATTAACTTCGGCACTTTCTATGATATTGCAACAATATTTCATCTTTACACTCATACTCATCGGCCGGCTGACTCACAACCAACAAGAAATCGCCGAAAATTTCCACAAAATCAGCCCCGGCATCGATGAGTAATTCCAGTCCTTTTAATACTGCCTCGTATTCGACTTGGTTGTTGGTGTGCGCCTCTACTGTAATAGAGTATCCACGTATTGGCCCCGAGGCGACACAACAACCAAGCCGATTCCACTTCCCTCCTTGCAAATCGAACCATCAAAGAATACCGTCCATGGCACTTGGTTCAACGTATCCGGCGAGTGTTCACCGTGTTGCACTATTAAATCAGCCAATACTTGTGCTTTTACTTGTTTTGGCCGATTCATAGCCTAAATCAAACTCCGCAATTGCCAACATCCATTTGCCCAACCGGCCTTTGGGGACCGGAGCCGATAGCATATATTTTACGACATCGGCACTGGCAAACGACAGTACACTCTTCGGCCAACGAGATAATGCCTTAATTTTGTGCATGAAAAATACGAGACAGAGAAATAACCTTTCCACCTCCGGATACCGTGTTTCTGCGTCAATTAATTTGCGGCTGAGATAAAATATGACCCGTTCTTTTCCCTCCTGTTCTTGAGTCAATGCTTGAGCCGATGCACCTATCATCGGCCGATAAATATAACTTAAAGGGTGTGCCTGGCTTTGGCGGAACCATCACTGGTGGGGACACCAAATATTTCTTGATATCTTCTAAAGCCTTTTGATGGATCGGCTCCCACCGAAATTCTTGATTGGCTTTGAGTTTCAACAATGGCGTAAACACATCAAGTCGACCGGACAAGTTTGAGATAAATCGCCTAATAAAATTAATCTTGCCGATCGGGGACTGGAGCTTCGTCTTGTTCGTCGGCGGTTCCAACTTTACGATAGAATCAATACTCTTAGGGCCGACTTCAATTCCCTTTTCATGCACAATAAACCCCAGAAATTGTCCAGTGAGACGCCAAACGCACACTTGAGCGGGTTCATCTTCGAGCCGTATTGTCTTGTCCTCTTCAACACTTCTACGAGATCAGCCACATGACTCCCAACCGATCTTGATTTCACCATGACATCATCAATATAAATTTCCACCAATCGGCCGATTAAATCGTGATATATAAAATTCATGGCTCTCGATATGTATCACCAGCATTTTTTAGTCCGAAGGTCATGACAACCCACTCATATAGTCCCAACGCCCGGGGCATCTAAACGCCGTCTTCGATATATCTTCCTCGGCCATAAAAATCTGATTGTACCCAGCATTTCCATCCATAAAGCTCAAAATTTTGTTGCCGGCGGCTGCATCAACTAACAAATCGGCGTTTGGCATTGGGTACTCATCTTTCGGAGTTGCCTTATTCAAATTTCGAAGTCAATGCAAACCCGCATCTTTCCATTCTTCTTTTCCACCGGCACAATCTTGGAAACCCACTCCGCATATCGGCATGGCCTAATGAAGCCGGCCTCATATAATCTGATAATCTCTTCTTTGACGGCTTCATAATACCTAGGGTCAATTTTCCGAGCCCCACTGCTTATATGGCCGATATCCAGGGCTTGATGGGCAACCGATGTTCAACGATCGATCGGGTGAGTCCGAGCATCTCGCTATAATCCCAAGCAAAACAATCTTTAAATTCCTCCAATAAGGCCACTAATTCATCTCTTACTTCTTTACACAATTTCTTGCTAATATATGTTGGCCGAGGCTTGTCTCCATCCCCTATGTCTACCTCTTCTAACTCGTCGGCCAACACAAAACCGTGACCTAATTTCCCGTCTTCGGCTCATTAATCGGCCGACTCATCATATCCTCGGTGCGTGTATCGATCGGCCGATTGTCCAGTCAATTCTCTGTGGGGCCCATCGGAGCAGCCGGGGGTACCCGACCCCCGGTCACAATAACTCCGTCGTCGGTGATGTTTATGGCCTCCGCATCCCAATACGTGCCCGATAAACAAGGCGAGGCTCTCCGAGACCGAGCAAACTCGAAATCGGCGGTTGCAATGGTTACTGAGACTTATCGGCCGTACGATTTCGACCTTGTTGCCGACCCATTGAATCAAACATTGGTGCATGGTTGATGAGATGCAACGGTTGGCATGAATCCGGTCTCTCCCCAACAAAGTTGTGTATGCACCTTTCCGTCGATGATGAAAAAAGTGGTGGGTATGGTTTTGCTGCCCACGGTGATCTCCATTATTGCGGCCCCACGCACATCTTGACTTCTCCCGCTGTAATCCTTGAGCGTCGGATTAGCCCTCATCATTTCTTCGGCGTCTTCCCGAGCTTGCGGTATGTAGTAATCGGCATGACATTGACCGCTGCTCCTCAGTCGACCAACATTTTCCTCATTGGTGACCCATTGATGTAGCCGCTAATGTACAATGCCTTGAGATGCAAATGATCGAGTTGAGTGGCTTATCAAATACCGCGGATTCCGGCGTCCACGGAATCTCCGAAGTCTCCCCAAGCTGGTTCTTCTTCGACCGAATTTTCATCGGCCGATCCAGACAATCCTGGGCATCATGGATATCATATTCACCGCGGCTTCGGCCAGGACCACTTGAGACTGCACTTTCGGCCTCCATTCCTTCTTGGGCTTGGACTCATCATCTTGGTCATCTCCGTAATGTCGTCCACCCTTGATTTCCCGACAACGCATTCTTTGAAGCCTCCTCTTTTGGGTTTCTTTGAGCAAACCAGCAGGGCACTACTTGTCCTTCGTTCTCGGTTTGATCACCTCTCGAATCTTCATGGTATTGGTAATCAAACTCTTCTTCATCATTGATTGGCCCCGATCGATCGTGAACGGAGGTTCTCTTTGGCACTACGTATCTTCGTTCATCATATCCGTGATCATAGCCATTGCTCTTACGGGGGCCGATTGTTGAGATTCATAGTTGCGACCAATCGGCCGTCCCTGGTAACTTGACGACCCGACATCACGATACTCTTCCCGGCTAGTGCACTGCGGACAGTTCTCGATAGATGGAAGCTTCATGTTTCGGTCCCAGCGATGCTGAAAGAAAGGACAATCCCGGTGTGGGTTAAAATCTTCTCGGCGGACCACGCTTTGCACATGCTTGCTGACTTTGACCGATAGATTCCTGTTCACGTGCCGCTTGATCTCTTTCTTCCCTCTCCCTCTTCCTCTCATATCGGCGTATGAAACCAGCTGATCCACCGCCGATGGTATTGATGTACATCGTATTAGCCGGGAAAGGGTGCCCATCAACTTTCATCTTCTTCTTTACATCAGCTGCTCGCAATACCCCATTGTCAAGCTGCCTTCCGGATCTCATCTCTCATAGCATAACAATCAACGGTGTTATGATGTGAATTTCCATGCCACTTGCACCACTTAGCCATTTTCTTCAACTCCTCTGGCGTAGGAATTTTGTGATGAGGTGAAAGCTGGATTTTCTTTTCCACGCAGCGGTGATCAAATATCTCGTCGGCCTTAGATAAATCAAAATCATATTTTCTCTCCTTAGGATTGACATGCGGAGAAAATATCGGCCGTTTATTATTAGTCCACTCAACTGCATTAATTCCCTCTTCATCATCTTCACTGTCGAAATCAGCATAAGCTACGATACCGCCGATTCCTGGTGAGTGGAGATTTTCTTCTGGCCAAGCTGCCCTACGTGTCAGCTGTGCCGGCCCATCAAACTCATGTGGGGTAAACTTTTCTTTGATGTTGGAGAATAGCCCCGCATAAGCGATCTCGGCCAAGCTGTTGCTCTGTCGGGTTCGGATTGTAGCATCGTCCCCTCGAGTCCTGAACCTACGTATATAATCGGTCAACGATTCCCCGATTTCTGTTTCATTGCCATTAAATCGGACAAACTAAGCTCGGTAATGCCCGTGAAGAAGTACGAGTGAAACCTTTTCTCTAGATCGGCCCAACTACGAATAGAACCGAGGCGACAGTGAAGCAAACCATAAAAAGGCCGATCCAGGACAACGACGGTGGGAATAGCCTAACCCGCAAAGCCTCCTGAGTAGACGCCTCACCAAAGCTGTGCGTCATACCGGCTGATGTGCTCCATAGTTGATGTGTTATCTTGCCCGAGAAAACTTGGAAAACTCAGGAATTTTATACTTATTGGGTAAAGCCACGGAATCCATCCGATCGGGGTAAGGTCGCCGATACAATGCACTCTTCTCTTTGGGCTTCAAATCGAACCGATCTTTCATCATATCGGCGATCTTAGCCATGAGGTTATTCATATCATTGGGTCCAGCGAGTTGCTGATCCGGCCCTGTCATATAAGCGGTGTTGGGCTGTCCCCGGTTGGGTGTATCAAGCTGGCCGCTCCCGGAAATCCCGGTGCCGATGGCAGGAACGATGTTTGCGGAGCAATTCCATAATTCATGGCCGATTGGATCGGCCGTCCGATCACGAATCCCTGTCCCCCGGCCGATGCGGTTGGTCGTGGAATACCGGATATCGGCCGTACTATAGTGGGTGAGTTCTCAATTCTACTCGGGCCGGTATTTGGTACGTAGAAGAAATTAGAGCTCTTTGTGCCATCTGCGGGACCGCTGCCACATTGGTCGCTGCCCCTAATTCGAAGTCGACTGTTGTACATCTTGTTTGTCGCCCTCCTCCGTTACCGACTTCTTGGGGCCACTTGTCATCCTCTTTGCACTGGCTGGGTCGTCTTGGTACTTGCATTTGCATTGTCCTTGCCAGGCCATAGGTGAGGTGGCATGCCGTACGGGGCTGAAACCTCGCTGGCGGTGTGGTATTACGGAGGCCAACTCCCTGAATTGGTAGTACAAGAGTGCCAAAAGGCTGAGTGTACGCAGGTCCGGAATATCCTTCGATGAACGATCTGCCATCAAGCGTGTCCTTGATCAAATTTCCGATGGTGTTGGTCAACACGCCTGATTGATTGATTAGGGCCTGATGAACGGACGAGTTGACCATATCACCGAGTTGGTTGGCATCCGGCAGTCTCTGGGCTTTGATTTGGTCTAGTTCTTCCGGATGCGAGAATCGAGGGATGTCTCCTTTTGTGGCCACTACGCCACGTGTCACTTTCGGGGCTTGAAAGTACTTTTTCATTGCTTCGGCCGGGTATTCTTGGTACTGCAGCTTTTGTTACTGTCGTCATCTTCCCCCAGGCCGAAACCTCGTTGTCATCGAAACTTCTCCATGCCCTTTGCCATCCGTCCTAAGAGGAACTGGAACAAAAATCGGTCGATTTTCAGCATCGACCATTGGCGTTCCGTCCTCCCCGACAGCCTTGCATGTATGACATCTTGATCTTGGTTGCTTCTGTCCCACCGGGCGTGCCAAAGAGTGTGTTGACGTCAAAAGTCGCCAACACACCGTTGTCCGGAGAAGTCCACCGAAACCCCGGCTGATGCGGGATCCTGTGCTCCCAACGGACCGGCTCGGCTCGCCGATTCTCGTGTGCGCTGGTGCGTGCCGGATGGTTTTCCTGAAAACCAACAAAGACAATAAAAGGTGTAAAATTCCGGGTCATCGGCCCGGATAGACCGATGTGCGGCCGTGGCCGATTACGACGTAAGATAGACAAAATCGGCCATCGACGAGGAGCAGCACGGCCCATCCATTTATGTATTAAATGCCAGGCAAACGAACTGTGATACAAACGATACGAAATCGGCCGACGCTATAACATGAGATCGGTGGCTAGCAGCCGATTTCGTCGGTAAACGATCAAATCATTAAGACTTTGCAGGGATGCATTATCGAATAAAATGTAAACAAGGTAATTATTAATGGGATGTAATTAATTTGATAGTAAGAAGATGGTTTAATCATCAATTAGAAGCGATAAATCGGCCGATCAGGCATCCGGCCGATTCTGTCATTGATTATAACAATGAGTTATTAGATCATATCTAGATGTATAATGATGATCAATGAAATCGTACTAATAACTCGGGTCCAAAGGCAGTTTTAACAGATTTAGCTAATTGAACATAAAACAGCTAATGAACGTGATAAGCAATCGGCTAAACACTCCGAAAGAACAGTAAGACAAATACAACCACACAGATCCGAATCGACCGGTCGCTCCAACGGGACAAGTCAGCGATGGCACACGATCGGACCGAGGTCTAACGGCCGCGCACGCCGGCGATTGAGGACAAGCACAAATCATAAACGCCTTAACTATGAAAGTAAATCTACATCCTATCCAATCAGCTGCATGCGCCTAGGACAAGTCAACTATCGCAAAGGCAAACACGGGACACGTCAAGCTGAATCTGCGCAATCGAATCGGCTAAGATGTAAAAGAAATCTCATAGCGGCTATCGTGACTCGAACGACCGGATCCGAGCCAATCGGCGTTGTGAGCAAAGGCTGGGATGGGGAGGCGGGACAAGTCAAACTACCTCCACCACGAGCCCGGACCGGGTCGACTTGACTCATCCGGCCGATACTCACTACGACGGTCGAAAACAGATCCGGTCGCCGGATAACTAGCAATTAAGCCATCTAATTACGAACAATGCGCGAGAATTAGACGACATAATTACCTTGTCAAGCCAACTTGTTGTCGACCAGGAGCCCGAAGATCCCCGCGAAAACGAGTAAAGACTTGACGAGAAAATTAGGGTTTGGCGATGCGCCGAAAGTTGTATTGGATGTGAATCGAGTTTACGAGGTTATATCTGAGTACAAATTTATACCCGGCACAAAGAATCCTACTCGGACCCTCTTCGGGCCGATTTCCTAACTGACTAGGATCCTTTTCCAAAATTAAACTATTATTTCTAATTTTACAACGTGGGCCGGGCCCATCAATGTTATGCTCTTACGTTGGCGTCCGCGCACGATTCTCGGGAGGGACGCGCCCTTTACTCGCCCAAGCGGCCGTCGGCCTTCCGCCCACCGGCCCTCTTTGACCTATAGTCGTCGACAATGGGTCCCTTGGTCAAAAACCGGCGTCAACGAGTCCTCAAGCAAGAAGGCAGTAGGCACGTATGTCCCTTTGGCCTTTCTTTTGTTTAATCTAGCAATTAGCATCAGCGGGCACCCATTCGAACGAGGCTCCATATTCTTTTCCTTTTTATATCATTCTAGCTAGTACTAGTCCTTAGATTCTATTACTAGAGCCTTTGTTTATTAAGCAGGTCATCACCGATTATCATGTCTTCTTTTGGGAAAACATCAACGTTTGTTGGCTTAGGAGCAGAAGATATGAATCTGGATGTGAAAAGCGTAAGAAACAAAGGCTATATATTTGATCCAAGAACATGGAATGCACTCGATCCTCAAATGATTGATATTCTCGTGCGAAGGCTCCAAAAGGAGACTTATCTATTGAGAAGGGTCCTAAATACAAATTTTGTAGAAGATTTTCTACTGCATCATACACTAGAATTCTCACAAATGGAGAAAAATGTGACAGAGAATGACTTGTATACATCAACTTGACAAAGTATTTTGTTTTTGTTGCAAATTATTGAGAAAGGGGCTTGGGAAAGGTCAGCTAGCAAATGAGGTGTCTAGTCACTAGCATCATCTTGGCACTAGACTCAAGGCCCATGAAACCAGTGCATAACATATTATGAATATGGCTACTTGGTATGACTTGCGTCTCAGGTTGCAAAAGAATTTAACAATTGATAAAGAGAGGGACCATTGGAGAAAAGTTTTGCTAAGACTTATATTGATTGTTGAAATTTCTTGCAGAACATAATCTAGCATTTCATGGTACCAATTGCAGGTTGAACCAAGATAATAATGGAAATTTCTGAGGGCTGATTGAAATGTTAGCTGAATTTGACCCAATTATGCAGCAACATGTTCAACGTATCACAAATGATGATATTCATGTTCATTATCTTGGTCCTAGCATCCAAAACGAGTTAATAAGTTTGCTTGCAACTGCAGTCAGGTCCGAATTCATAAGAAAGGTAAAAGAAGCGACGTACTTCTCAGTTTTACTTGATTGTACTCCTGATGCAAGTCATCAAGAACAAATGTCTTTGATTATAAGGAATGTTGATACATCCTCTCTATTTCCAATGAAGAGTCCTTTGGGGGCTTTTTGGATGTAAATGATACAAGTGGTCAAGGGTTGTTTGATGTTTTACAAGATGAGTCGAAGAATATAGACCTTTGACATCTGTTAGGAATAATGGATCACGCATTATCCAGTGGTCAAAGCCCAATATATGTACAAGGAAATATGCACTAAGGTCCCTCATATATTGGGGACTCACACGCAGCTATACATACATCTAGCAACATCGATAATGTGAGAGGGCAGGGATTTGACAATGGCTCAAATATGAAAGGAAAACATCAAGGGATACAAAAGAAACTTTTGGATATAAATCCTAGAGCATTTTATTCAGCTTGTCGTTGCCATAGTCTGAATTTAACTCTATGTGATACGGCAAAGTCTTGTGGTATTGCAGATAATGAATTTAGTGAGTTTGAGTTTTTGCTGGAAATAATCATATGGTGTGAAATATTATCTGCTGTTAATCTGGTTAGCAAGCAACTACAAGCAAAAGATATGGTTATTGATATTGCAATTGAAAGAGTGCAATTTCCTTTTTCACCAATTACAGAGAAACTGGCTTTTTACAAGCATTGGAAGCAACAGAAGTTGCACTTGAGATGGATATTGAGCTAGAGTTCCGCACTAAGCGTAAATTCAAAAGAAAAAAGACATTTTGATGAGACCACTGAAGATGAATCTATCGCATCACAATCTGAACAAGAATCATTCACGGTGCATGATTTTCTTGTTGTTGTTGATCAAGCTATAGCTTCACTTACTAGGAGATTTGAACAATACCAGAGATATGAAAATATTTTTGGTTTCTTGTTTACTTCAGATAAGTTTCATTCCTTAGATGATAGGAGTTTATTTTCTGCTGCTATTAATCTTGAGGCTGTACTTAAAAATGGAGAGCAGTCCGATATTGATGGAAAAGAATTGTTTTAGAGTTGAAGGTCATTTGAGAGTTTATTATGGAATCTATGGGCCCTCTCGACATTCTAAAGTTTTGGAAACAACATGGATGTTTTCGTAATGTTGTTATTGCATATCGAATTTTGTTAGCGGTTCTGTAACTGTTGCATCCGCTGAAAGATATAATCGAATATTTCACCTCAAAGAATACTAGAAGGATGCTACTCTTCAGTAGAACATAAGGTTAGTTTATTTATCGAGTACTATTTTTACTCTTAGCATTAATATTTGATACATTCTCAAATATTATGAACAATGGCATGTATGGAATGAAGGGCGGCCCTGGTGATGAGGACATCACACCCTCGGATACAATCAAGAATCCTCTGCTGCACATACATGGTTCAAGGATGGAAATTAAGGTGAAAATTAGGACACGATAGTTGAACTTATGGGTGAGCTCGTTTCAAATGATTTATTTATTTATATTTGAGAATATATTACTACCTAATGAGTTGATTATTGTTAGAAACCATGGAGATGATGATGATATGCTTGAGCAGGTGGTTGGACATCTCGCAGGCCAGCAATGGAAGTCCATGTCAAGTTCGAGGCCCAAACAAAATCGATTTCGAGTCTGTTTCGGAGTCCACAAATAGCCTGCACCAAAACAGACGCCCCGGTCGCATATGAAGTCCGTTTGATACGTTCTTTATATGGATGGAAAGAAAAATTGATAACCTTTCCATCGGCCCTGGTTTCACATCCAAATTCCTCCCGAGTTGTCAGGAATTGCCGAAATAAGAAGACGTCCAAAAACTGTCCCGGTGTTGCACCACCATCTTTTCACCTTTGGGCTGTGTATTTTGTTGAGCCCACTTAAAGATGCGTCCAGGGGAGGATGAATGACCGTAGGGTCCTCATAAGCGGGCGCTGCCCCTGGTTTGGGTTTTGCTTAGAATATTCTGTCAAGAACAGTTTCGCCGTTTTGTCGGTTGTGAGACCCCAACTCGTGAGTTTAATCATATATTTGCAATTTGGTTTCTTCTATCTTGTTCTTGCTTGTGTTCTTCGATTCGCAGGAAAGGATTAACCTTCTTGGCGAGGTCAATCGTGCTTGCACGGTAGATAACTAGAGGAGACGTGGTGTTGCGATTGCGGGGTTCGGAACGTGTTGTTCGAAATCCAGACCGATTTGTGTCAAGCCTCCGCCAAATAATTATTTATCGGAACCTTTCAGAAGTTCGGGACACCCCGTTCACATCAAGTGGTAATCAGATCTTCAGGTGCACCGTCAGGTTCCTCTACCCTTATCCTTGTTATTTTGTTCCAATCCAAAATCCAGAAAATTGCCCTACACAAAAATATTTGTTGCTCGTTGTTTCTGTTATCCTATATCCCCTTTGTGCCTCGCAATTTTCAATTTGGTTTGCATTTCCAAGTTTTAGTTCCTCGTTGTGTCGTCGTGTTCATCGTGTCTAATTCTTGTCAATTTATCTAGTTCACAACAGTTTCCTCAAGAGGAAAGAAATTTGAGATTTGTTTAGCACGAATTGTCATTTGTGAGCATAGCCTTCTGAAAAAAATATCGTTGTTGTGCTTATCCCTGTTTACAGAGAAGCGTCCTGTTTTTTTCTTTTTTTTGGCTTGTGTCACGTGAAAGAGAGAGAGAGATAAGTGCCCTGTTTATTAGTTGTGTTGCGTGAATTAAAAGAAGAGAAAAAAATATCAGGATTGAATTTTAAAAGGGAACTACGCTCATCTTTATTCTTTCCTTTTCCTTTGACAATTCACGTATAGAGCCAAGATCCTCATATACCCATCTTTTTGTTGGACGGATGCTCTAGATATTGATTGGGCCTGTCATCGGATATCAGTTGCCACTTCAGGTTTGGTCTTTTCCTTTGTGCAAAACCTTTTCCAAGACAACCAGTTCCTTTGGTGGCAACAACTTGTTTATTTGCGTGAGAATTTCGAAGTTCTTCGGCATTGAGGTTAGTTTGTTATGTGCTGCAGCCACATTACCTACTTTAGTTGTGGCCCGGTTGAAAAGTAATTTTATGTTTGCTGCACTCTCTGGTATATAAGAAATAAAAGGGAAGGAGGTGCTGAAAAAAGCTAAGAGAAAGAGCCGCACCTAAAAGAAAAAAAAATCAGTTGCTTGCATCCTTTGTGTCCTTTGTTGAGTCATTGTTTCTTACTTGAACTAGGTGAGAGACAAGTTTAGGCCGGTGAGGTGACATTGACTTACTTAGGACTATTATTTAGTTTTGCAATTTTGGATTGAAAATTTGCTATTCCTTACTACTATATTTTGTCTTCCAAACTCCACATATATACTTCTGAACATGCATATCTTTTGAACCCTCGCGACTCGTTGGCTCACACTGTTCAGGTACCTTTTGCTTTGCTAATAGTAAGAACCTTGTAAGAGCTTGGTTAGATGTTTCCATTTGCATATTGAGAGCTTCCACTGTTATCAAATAGTAGTGATAGGAAAATATACTTTTGTGTTGTCTTTTTTGTCTTCTAACAATAACAGGTTGTTCATATTCACCAACCTATGATGGTGTGGGTGCCGATGAGTACATTGCGTGGGAAACTGTCATTGATAACATCTTTGCAACTCGCTTCATGTGTCCAAGGAGGAAGGTTAAAAATGCAGCTAGCCTTTTGCAACACTCAGCTTTAGCTTGGTGGGATTCTTTAAGTAATTTTGATAAACCTCAAACTTGGAATGATATGAAAATTATTATGAGAGAAACATTTGTTAATCCACCTTTAACCTTGACTTCATATGATAAGGTGAATAATTTAGAGGATCAGCCCATTGTCGTGTCTCTTGCCCCTCCTAACTTTTTGCAGGATGCTGAACAAAATGAAGAGAACAAGGATGACATGGAAAACAATGCGGAGCTCACAACCCCTTGTGCAAATTCAGAACCATCCATTCATAATGCACCTCTTACTCTTGTTGAGAACATAGGTAATACCATGGTGCTACACTCACAGAAGGTGAGAATTATATTGATGTGCAGAATTTTTCCACAAACCATGTTATCATAGAGCAATTGTTAGTGGAACCATCTCTGAATTTATCTTTGTCACATGATGATTTACTTGATGCTCCTTATGATAAATATGAATTGTGTAATAATGATTCGGTTTTACATGCTTTGGACCCAAATACTTGTTGGGGGCCTGGCGCGGAGTGAGCCTCACGTGGAGCAAACGATACTGCCCCCTTATCTAACTTCTATGACTAACCATGAGTCTCCGGGCAAACGCGCAGGTCAACGGACGAAGCAAAGGACCGGAGGCGAAGGAGGCACTCTCGGGCGGAGCGAAGGGGGGGGGGCAATGGAGGAGAGAACTCCCGATGCGAAGGCATGCGACGGACGGGGCGACCACCAGGCCGGGCGAAGCCGCACCTAGGTGAAGCATCGGGGTCGAGCCAAGCGTCAAGCCGGAGTGCTCGCCAGCCGGAGGCTAGCTAAGCTGCGAATCACGCGTTCCGATGAGGACATCACACCCTTGGATATAACCAACACTCCTCCAATACACATACATAATTCAAGGACAAAAACTAGAGCACGACAATTGAATTTACGGGTGAGCATGTTCCTAATGATCTCTTTATTTATATTTGAGAATATTTTACTACCTAATGAGTTAATTATTGTTAGGAACCATGGAGATGATGATAATATGGTTAAGGAGGAGGTTGGAGGTGTGGAGGGCTAGCAAGGGCGTCCATGTCAAGTTGGAGGCCCAAACAAAGTCGACTTTGAGTCTGTTTCGGAGTCCAGAAACAGTCTGCACTAAAACGGACGCCCTGATCGCATATGAAGTCCGTTTGGGACGTTATTTATATGGATGGAAAGATAATTTGATAACCTTTCCATTGGCACTGGTATCATATCCAAATTCGCGCCGAGGCGTCGGGAATTGCCGAAATACTAAGATGTCCAGAAACTGTTCCGGTGTTGCACCACCGTCTTTTGGCCTTTGGGCCGTGTATTTTGTTGAGCCCACTTAGGGCTGCATCCAGGGAGGATGGACGACCCTAGGGACCTCATAAGCAGCCGCCGCCCTTCCTTAGGGTTTGGGTTTTGCTTGGATTATTCTGTCAAGAACAGTTTCGCCGTTTTGCCGGTTTGTGAGACCCCAACTCGTGAGTTTAATCATATATTTGCAATTTGGTTGCTCCTATCTTGATCTTGCTTGTGTTCTTCGATTCGCAGGCAAGGATTAGCCTTCTTGGCGAGGTCAATCGTGCTTGCACGGTTGATAACCGAGAGGAGACGTGGTGCTGCGATTTCGGGGTTCGGAACGTGTTGTTCGGAAGCCGGATCGATTTGTGTCAAGCCTCCGCCAAATCGCTGTTTATCGGAACCTTTCGGAAGATCGGGACACCCCCATACACATCACGTTCTTGGCAGTATTTCTCGGATTGCCCTCAAGAGTTACCGCCTTTCAGTAGAACTGAGAGCAATGGCCGGGGGTAGAATGGTCTTGTAAAGTGTGGCTCCCTAGGACTATAAAGGAAGCCCAAGAGTCACCTGTAAATGAACATGTAATCTTGAGCTAACCTTGGTCGTTACCTCGCCACTCTGTTTATTTACTTCGCATGTTAGTTCTTTGTGTTCGGTGTGCTAAGTGCGCATTACCTTCGCCGCTTAGTACACCCACATTGGCGCCACCGTGCGTGAGCTCGAAATTCCAGCTCCCGATGATCAGATCCACAAAAACTACAACAGCACCCCCCCCAGCGAGGCTGAAAGGCCGCAACCCCTCCGCCCGCGGCAAAGCAGCAGCTGCGGCGGACCCCGTGCCAGAGGCAAGAAGGTTCGTGGGCATGGTCTCAAGCACCTTCGCATCTAACCTCACAATCAATAGCAATCGGTGGCACGAAGAAGGCAGAGCCAACACAAACTAGAAGTACACCCCAATAACCTTCTTCGAAGCAGACTTGGACCTCAAAAGCTACCCTCAAACGAGACGCCTTCATCATCGACGCAAACATCGACAGCTAGCAAATCAGCAGGGTGCTCGTAGACAACGGCAACCAAATCGATGTGATATTTTACAACACATTCGAAGGATGGGATTCAGAGATGAAGACCTGAAGCAATCTAGCCTCGAACCCGTACGGCCTCGAAAGCAAAAGGATCGAGCCTCTCGGCGAAGTCAGCTGCCGGTCTCCTTCGGCGACACCGGCAACTCAAGGACTGAGGTCATAACATTCTAGGTCATAAACCTGAGCTACCCCTACTTTGCAATAATTGGAAGAGTAGCGATCAACAAATTCGAAGCGAGTAATCCACAGTTCATACCTTCGCATGAAAATGCTAGCGAAAGATGGAGTCATAATAGTAAAAGGGGGTCAACAAGCGGCCAGGTCAATAGAAAGGGGATTGAGCCCGAGTCTCCAAGCATCGGTGCTATCGGAACCCTACCACAGGAAGTCACGGACGAAGAAAGAAAAATCAGAAAGGAGCAGGACAGGAAAAATGCCAAGCTCGAGAAAAAGCAAGCGGATAACAAAGCAACGCCAATACAGCCGGACAAAGAGACGAAATCGAAGTTATTGGACATGCTGGTGCTCGGATAGTCGGTCATCATAGGGACTGGTCTAACACAAGTTGAAGAAGGAAGGTTGCTCCGCTTCTTGCAAAAGAACAGAGAAGTCTTCGCATGGTCATCCCGCAACCTCGAGGGTGTTAGCAGACAAATAATAGAGCACAAGCTAGAAATTGACCTCTAGTGTCTAGCAAACGAAGTCATGGTGAAGAAGAACAGCGAAAAGTGGAGGATGTGCTAGACTTCACAGACCTCAACAAGTCCTGCCCCAAAGATGACTTCCCTCTACCAAGAATAGACAAGGTAGTCGACGCAGCCGCCGAAAGCGAAATGCTATCACTGCTGGACTGTTTCTCTGGGTGTCACCAAGTCCGGGTAAAGAAAGAGGACAAAGAAAAGACAAGTTTTATCACACCATTCGGAACCTATTGCTTCGTCGGAATGCCAAAAGGCCTCAAAAACGTAGGCCCAACGTTTTGCGAGAATGTCATCAAAAGTATTCGAGTTTCAAATCGGTAGGAACGTCCATCCATGCATATGTGGACGATGTATTAGATATAAGCAGAAAAAGAGAAGACCACACCAACGACCTCGCCGAAACCATCGCCAACCTCGGAGCGGCAAAGCTAAAATTAAACCTAGAGAAATGCACCTTTGGTGTGCAAAAGGGGATGGTGCTCGGATGTTAGGTAAACTCAAAGGGCATCAAAGCAAGCCTAGATAAAGTAAAGGAAATAACAAGCATGCAGCCACCTCGCACCGGAAAACAAGTGCAGAAACTAACCGGAAGGATGGCATCTCTCAACAGATTCATCTCCAAATCAGCAGAAAAACGCTTACCATTCTTCAAGACACTAAAAGGGCCAGGAAGCTTCGATTGGACCAACGAGCAGCAAAAACATTCGAATAGCTTAAAGAATACCTCTCGAAATAGTCATACTTGAAAGCCCGGAGCAAGGCGAAGTGCTTTTGCTATACGTCTCATCAAATCACTAGTGCAACAGAAGAAAACCCGAACCATAGGGGACAAAAACGGAAAAAAAAAGTTGTTCCAGCAATACCTGTTTATTTCGTCGCGAAGCTCTCGTAGGGTTGAAGCTGCTTTACTCATAAACGAAGAAAATCTGCTACGCAATGGTTATGGTAGCTAGAAAGCTAAGGCACTACATCGAAACCCATAGGATAAGAGTCCTCACAAATCAACCCCTAAACGACATCTTCGAAAATAGAGAAGCCTCGAACAGAATCGAGAAAATGGGCAATGGAACTCTCCCGAGCACGTCATTGACTTTGAAAGGCGAAGCGCAACAAAGTCACAAGTGCTAGCGGACTTCATCGTAGACTAGACAGCCCCGGGCTACTCGGGCAAAGGCCTAGTAACAGAAAAATTCTAGATAATTGAAAGGACCTTGATGTCGCCTAGAGGAGGGGGTGAATAGGCGAATCCCGCAAATTAAATCTTAAACCCGAGATCACCACCAAACCGGTGAGACCGGTTACCAAAACCGTTTAGACCTGTTTTGTCAAGGAATGCAGGAAACTTCGCTCTTCTGTCTATCTCGAACCAATACTCGAAGTAGTACCTCAATTTATGTATGTTACGAGTAACACTTAGTCCCTACACATCATAAACAAGCATAACCGAGTAGATCAAAGCGGAAGCACAATATGAGATAGAAAAGAAACAAGAGAGGTAACCCGAACGAGGTGACACAAGAGTTATTTGCTGAAGTCGGGATTCACCCCGTGAATCCCGTCTCCGAGGAAGTGTCGAGTCTTAAACTCGGCGCTAGAACTACCCGGTCCCTTACGAGCGTGGAATTCGATGGTGCAACACATAAAACACACAAGAACGCGCGATTTTAGACAGGTTCGGAGCCTCTCGATGGAGAGTAATACCCTACGTCCTGTATGTTATGAATTGCCTTTAGTAGATTGCTAATTGCAAGATCTCGAGAGAGTTTTCGGGGGTCCCTGCTCCGCCTTATGTATCCGGGGAGCTAGGGTTACATGCGAGTCCTAGTCGATTACACGGATTACATATATGGGAGTTCTATCTCTAGCTTTCTTTATTGATTCGAGTCCTAACAGATTACAAATTATTCCTTAACTTGCTTCTCAAGTTATCATACGCCGGTCTTGATATCCGCCTCGTCTCCATACCGGTATATGGAATCCTCTGTTATTCCAGACTGGTCAGGAACTAGCTCGTTGGCTATCTCCATCACCTTTATCTTCATTGATTTGTTACCGTGTCTTTGCGCATCCATTCCTTTATCATCTATATACCCATAAGGAAAGTATACGACAGTAGCCCCTGAGTAATTTTTTATTTGATCTTGAATAAGACCGACCAGTCTTCCGCATGTTGGTCTTAATTCCATGGTAAAATTAAAAAGAACTCTAATCTGCTGCAATGGTTCTTGTTTCTTCAAAGCGCTTTAGAAAGCCAAAAAATTAGTGTTCTTATCCTTCATATCACCTAATTAGGTAATTATTACATATTCTTCTTCCGGTGCACCAACTAGGGTATAGCCCCCAACTCTTGGATCATTTGAACTCCTTTCAAATAATGCAATAGTCCACTAGTTGATTCTTCATTATTTCCTTTGATATGCAATCTTTTCGGACCGCTCCATTTAATTTTCCATTATTTTCCACCCGCGATCGTTACTGCACCGCTCTTGGATACTGGTGCACCTAATTAGGTATAGCCCCGACTCTTGTATCATTTGAGGATCGCAAATAATGCAAGAGTCTTTCTGGAGAGACTATGCCTTATTATCTTCCATGAAATCATATCCCTCTTAGCAATTTCTGCCAAGAACACATTTCTCAGACTGGTCTAACCAGTCACATCACATTTCCTTTAAAGACCGCTTAAGTCGGTCTTAAATTAACTAAAAAGCAAAATTCTGGTTGATCGGACCAGTTTATTTCCCATATCTCACATCGACTCGAGTCTCCAAGGCCTATGATCAGCCGGATGATCGTCACACCCGGTTTTAACGACCAAAACCGAATGCATCCGTATGTGTGCCCGGGAACAAGTTTTCACGCACACGGGACAATTAATGTGATAAAAGAACAATATCTTTATTAAATCGAATACTTACATCGATATTGTCCCAAAGGACTAAATACAATATACGCTAGCGGAAGACTCCATAACACCACGAGCAATCGACCGGGGTCCGCACGCCTAGACCTTTCTCATCGGTGGTGTAGTCCAAACCTTCTTCATCTTCCGAGCAGCAGTAGTTGGTAGCAAAAAGGAAATAGCAAGAGTGAGTACATGTCGTACTCAGCAAGTGTGGGAATACATGACATGAAAGCTGAATGAAAGGAAGGCTAACACATGGTTTGCAATAGAAAGCACCTACACTAGTCAAGTTAATTAAGGCAACCTATATACTAGATGAAAATAATCCAACGAGGCTACCCCACTCGTTAACCACCGCAAGCTACTCTACTTGCAGCAATTCACACCTACAGGTTACCCCACCGTAGCAAACCACATTACAGGTTACCCCGCCTGTAGCCAATCACACTACATGTTACCCCGCCCGTAGCAACCTACGAGTTACTCCACCCGTCCATGCCCTCTAGTTCTCGTGAGGATCCGGACCGTTCGTGACCGTGAACACGGCTGTTAATAACAGCTTTTACACTCTGCAGAGGTGGCACAACTTTACCCACGGGTCGGTGATTCCATCACCCGTCGGTGACTAAAACCTCCATTATACCAGCACACTTCCTTAGGTGTGAGGCCAAGAGATCACCGCAAGGTCTTTCAAAGGACTTCCCAGCTTGCAAAACGCCCATGCTAAGGTTTCGCCGCCATCAAAGTGACGCATCACCCAGGGGCCCCCTCTTGCACCGTGGCTTCAAGTACTCCGCCTTTCCTCGCCCGAATCCGAAGACACCTTCTTCCTTCAACCTTCCTCGACGCTCGCAGAGCCGGGAAGTTACCTTGGTACTAAACCTTACCTACCCATTATCAGCCATGTGCTTTGTGCGGAAGTCCTGGGTTGCCGCGCCAAGAACCGGTCCTTATGATCCCAAACAGGTACCACCACACCAAACAGGTGTGCACCGGCACCTTCATCGACAATCCTCCTGTCGGGATCACCTAAGTTCCATGTTGCTAAAAAGCATTACCAGTTCTTGATCATTATGTTCAAGTGGACAAGTAGTCAAGATTAGCATTTAATTCAGCTTGTAAACCCCATTGTGAGCATGCTAAGCAATGACGTACCCATACTATAACACTACACCCAAAACCAAGGCGACAAGGAAATAGTATGGAACATGATATGGCACAATAGGATTCAAATTAAATGCGAGTGCATTAAAAGTAAATTCGAGATAGTAAAGAAGTAGGCTCAATGTGCATCAAGGACACTTGCCTGTTTCCCTTTGTCGCTGCTCATGTCTTCAACTCTTGTTCTTGAGGTCTTTGAAAAGTACGTTCTTCTATTTAATACAAGGTTAGGGCGTTTTTATAAAAAGACCATAATTAAAACATTGTAATAAATATGGCTTAGGGACTTAAAAATAGTTTAACAATTAACCGAAAGTTTTAACGAAAAAGATTAGGTCGAAAACAGAACTAAAACGAAGGCTAGGGTGGCTTTTATAAATAAAGGGCATAAACGTAATTAACTATAGACTTAGTGGCTAGCATGTAAATTTACCTAGTCACAAATTATACGTTCAGTAAAATTAACTAACTACAAGGGCTAATTTGTAAATTTTATATTCCTAGCATGCGGCAAGGATTAAAACAGAATTTAAATAAAGTCTATGGTTGGATTTTATAAATAGAAGAACCTAAACATAAAATAGTAAAACTATGGGGGCTTATCTGCAAAATAGCCAAGTCTAGGGACCTATTCATAGTTTTTAGAAAGTATAGGGACTAATATGTAAAAGTTACGGACTGAAATATATTTTATGAAAACCCTAGGGCGTTTATGTCAAATTGCTGGACCTAAACATAATTATAAAATTACCCAGGGGTTAAAGCGCAAAATTTCCACTATCGCACCCTAACAGGACTAAAACATTAATATGATTAAACCTAGGGTTGAATATGTAAAACAGGGAGGGGCTCTTTATTTGTTATCTAAAACGACGGGGACTTATTTGCAAAATGCCAATAACGGTTAGAGAGGTCTAATCTGGACCATCGATCGCAGATCGGGCGGCCCGAACGCTTCGACAGAGCCGACGGCGAGGAGGAACTCCGGTGAGCGGCGGTGCCATGGGTGCTCACCGGAAACCGGCCGTCCGGGTCTCTCGGTGCCCTAAGCTTAGTGCGGGAGGGCCCTACGCGGAGCGGGGAAGGCGGCGCATCTTACCGGCGGGTCAAACGGCGGCGGGGAGCGACGGTGGCGGCTAGTGACGACGAGGCGGATGCGGGGGACTTTGGTTGAGTCGCGTGTGCAGCTCCGGCGATGGCTCGGCTTCGGTTCTTGCAGGCGAGGCGGTGGGTCGACGGGGCCGGGGCTGCTCTCGGTGCGACGCGTCGAGCTTGGGCCGGCGGCGGCAATGGAGGTGGCGTTGGCAACGATACGGGGAGGCACTAGGCGGTGGGGTGCGGGGAAATCGGAGCAAGGGTCGCGCCCGAGGGAGTAGGGCTAGCTAAATAGGGGAGGGATGCCTTGGCGCGCACGTCGAGGTTGCTCGGATCGGGTTCGGAGGCGGTTAGGGTTGGGGAGGGTTGCGCCGGGCCCGAGCGGGTTTGGGGACGGGCCTGCGGGACCGGGCTGGGAACGGAGCGAGCCGAGAGAGAAAGGAACTAGTGGGCCGCGCAGAGGGAGGGAGAAAGGAAAGAGAGAGAGAGAGGAGGGAGTGGGCCTGGGGAGATTTGGCCCATGGCCTGGTTTGGAGTTTGTTTTCTTTTTCCTTTCTTCTATTCTATTTCTACTAGCAACTAAAATGTAAATGACTACTAGTAAAATTTTTCAAATGAAAGTTTCGCACAACAAAGACCAAATATGACTATTCAACATGAATGCATTCCACACAAAATATAATCTATATAAATTAATTAAGTTTAGAAAATAATAGGCTTTGTGTAAAAGAGTTTATAAATTGTCTTTTAAAAGCCAATCTTTAATCAACTAAAGAAAAACATTTTTATTGTTTGGAAATATCTTGGAGCCAAAACAAAATAAAATACTTTAAACAAAAATAAATATTATTTCATAAATTCTTTATAAACCCCATGTATTGATAAAAGAAACTATTTTTCATAGATCAATTACATTTATTAAGTAAACCTTTGCATAAATCAAATACATTTATTTGATAAGCCTTTTTCACCCATTTAAAGTATTTAACTATAATCAAATGTATTTCAAAAGCTTGTGTAAATCAAACTTTAATTAGTTTTGGAAATAACTCCTTTTTCTCACATGAAATGTTAAAACTCTCATTTTGCTTTCAAAGAGAAAATAACTTGTATAGAATATTGTTATCTAAAATAAACCAATACAATCTTTGTATTAAGTCGTTTTCATAATCAAAACAACATCATATGTTCTTTTGCGAAAATTCATTATTGAAACTTTATAAACCAAAATAATTGTTTGAGTTTAAAAGATAATCTCTTCCTCTTAAACAAGAAAGAAAGCAAAATATATTTATAATATTATCCTTTAGATAATATTTAAATATGCTTTAAAAAGTTTTAAAATTTTGTGAATTTCGTGCACAATCCAAAATGTGAAATTCCGGGGTGTTACAAGGCTACCCCCTTAACAGGAATCTCGTCCGAGATTCGGCGTGGCTAGCAAGAAATTTTTCGGTGGGTGATCTTTTGCTAACGGCATCTAGGGCTTCACACTCGATTGTACACGTCCGTCATGACTCTTCCAACATCCAACGGTCTTATATCCATAAGTCCTACTCCCATCGTATATGACACCTTTCTCAAGATTCCATTACAAAAGGTTGGTGTTCATCTTCATCCCGTAATTACACGTAGTCTTCAAAGAACAAGACATTACCATTTCATATTATCCAAAGTAAATACCACTTAATCGCAAGGTCTCATTGTCTTGATAACATTATTCAAACCACTCAACAACCATAATACTTGGAGAAATTAAACAAACTCTCGATAAAACACTATTGCCCTCTTGGTCGAAATCCCTAGATCCTTCTAGATTTACACTTCTTCATAGACGGGAATTCTTGACTTGTCTCTTGTTGCACGTGTTGGGACCTCTTGGACTAGGATGACAAATTTGTTGCGGGGTTTGATGGCGTCGTGTCGTGGTTGTTATCGATGTTCCCTTTTTGTTGGTTATTGGGACACTCATTAACATAGTGTCCTTCCTCTTTGCAACGATAACAAATCCCACGCTTAAAGACGACTTGAGCTTTATCGGATCCTTCGGGCTTCACACTAAGCTGAGAAGATTCGGGGTGTATATCGGAGGTTGAGGGGTGATCATCTAGTGAACAACGACTCATTACGTGACTAAGCGTTTCGGTTTCCACCTGCCTCATGAACAACCAAGATCCAAGTTCGATGGAGTGAGTTTTCTCATTGGACACTTATCGGTGTAATGGCCATATTGCTCACAATCGAAACACATTATATCCTTCCTTGGGCAAGCCTCGAAGTAATGACCACGTTTTCCACATAGTGAGCATTGACTTCCTCCAACTACGGGCTTTCGGAAAAAATCCATTGGATTCATCACTTTGAAAACTTCTCTCTCTTGAGGGTTGATGCGGCATCGTAGGTTTACTCCGGTTGACCTGAAGAAAACATGGGCGACCACGGCGTTTGCAACAATAGCAAGCTTCACGGACTCTAGGGTTCTTGTAGTGCTGATCTAGAGTTTCGAGTACCGCTATCCGACTTGAGCTTCCTCTTCTTTCTTGACATGCTCTCTTCGTCCATGGTTAATACCTCCGAAGTTGTCTCGTTGGTCGTTAGAAACATGTCGTGACCTCTTCCTTGGGAAAATACCAATCCTATTGTCCTTGCTTGAAGCTAGTGAAGGGGAGGATGAACTGTCCTGGATGGTGTTCTCCTCGGAATGAAGGCTACCTTCAACAGTTCCAATTCGTGGGTTCATCATCCGAGAAAGTTGATTCAATTGGTCATAAGAGGAGAGACTAGAGAATGTGGTGGAGAAGGGAACGAGAAATAACGAAACTAAATACCCATTAATGCAAAACAATTGATGTACTCGACAAAGCCGAAAGCTTTGCAAGTACACCTTCGAACAATCGAAGATCCAACTCAAAACAAGACACACCACAAATCAAACACTTAACCTAAATTGTACATCGACTTGACGTTCTACTAAACGTTTAACCGCTAAAGGGGCATTACTACTAATCCTCCTCATCTTGGTTTGGAACAACGTAGGCTAGGGTGGCTTTTATAAAATAAAGGGCATAAACGTAATTAACTATAGACTTAGTGGCTAGCATGTAAATTTACCTAGTCACAAATTATACGTTCGTAAAATTAACTAACTACAAGGGCTAATTTGTAAATTTTATATTCCTAGCATGCGGCAAGGATTAAAACAGAATTTAAATAAAGTGTATGGTTGGATTTTATAAATAGAAGAACCTAAACATAAAATAGTAAAACTATGGGGGCTTATCTGCAAAATAGCCAAGTCTAGGGACCTATTCATAGTTTTTAGAAAGTATAGGGACTAATATGTAAAAGTTACGGACTGAAATATATTTTATGAAAACCCTAGGGGCGTTTGTGTCAAATTGCGGGACCTAAACATAATTTTAAAATTACCCGGGGGTTAAAGCGCAAAATTTCCACTACTGCGCCCTAACGGGACTAAAACATTAATATGATTAAACCTAGGGTTGAATATGTAAAACGAGGAGGGGCTCTTTATTTGTTATCTAAAACGACGGGGACTTATTTGCAAAATGCCAATAACGGTTAGAGAGGTCTAATCTGGACCATCGATCGCAGATCGGGCGGCCTGAACGCTTCCGACGAGCCGACGGCGAGGGAGGAACTCCGGTGAGCGGCGGCACCATGGGTGCTCGCCGGAAACCGGCCGTCCGGGTCTCTGGTGCCCTAAGCTTAGTGCGGGAGGGCCCTACGCGGAGCGGGAAGGCGGCGCATCTTACCGGCGGGTCAAACGGCGGCGGGGAGCGACGGTGGCGGCTAGCGACGACGAGGCGGATGCGGGGGACTTCGGTTGAGTCGCGTGTGCAGCTCCGGCGACGGCTCGGCTTCGGTTCTTGCACGCAGAGGCGGTGGGTCGACGGGAAGGCCGGCACGAGGTCGACGGGGCCGGGGGCTACTCCCGGTGCCGACGCGTCGAGCTTGGGCCGGGCGGCGGCAATGGAGGTGGCGTTGGCAACGATACGGGGAGGCGCTAGGCGGTGGGGTGCGGGGAAATCGGAGCAAGGGTCGCGCTCGAGGGAGTAGGGCTAGCTAAATAGGGGAGGGATGCCTTGGCGCGCACGCCGAGGTTGCTCGGATCGGGGTCGGAGGCGGTTAGGGTTGGGGAGGGCTGCGCCCGGGCCCGAGCGGGTTTGGGGACGGGCCTGCGGGACCGGGCGGGGAACGGAGCAGAGCCGAGAGAGAAAGGAACCGGTGGGCTGCGCAGAGGGAGGGAGAAAGGAAAGAGAGAGAGGAGGGAGTGGGCTCGGGGAGATTTGGCCCATGGCCTGGTTTGGAGTTTGTTTTCTTTTTCCTTTGTTCTATTCTATTTCTACTAGCAACTAAAATGTAAATGACTACTAGTAAAATTTTTCAAATGAAAGTTTCGCACAACAAAGACCAAATATGACTATTCAACATGAATGCATTCCACACAAAATATAATCTATATAAATTAATTAAGTTTAGAAAATAATAGGCTTTGTGTAAAAGAGTTTATAAATTGTCTTTTAAAAGCCAATCTTTAATCAACTAAAGAAAAACATTTTTATTGTTTGGAAATATCTTGGAGCCAAAACAAAATAAAATACTTTAAACAAAAATAAATATTATTTCATAAATTCTTTATAAACCCCATGTATTGATAAAAGAAACTATTTTTCATAGATCAATTACATTTATTAAGTAAACCTTTGCATAAATCAAATACATTTATTTGATAAGCCTTTTTCACCCATTTAAAGTATTTAACTATAATCCAAATGTATTTCAAAAGCTTGTGTAAATCAAACTTTAATTAGTTTTGGAAATAACTCCTTTTTCTCACATGAAATGTTAAAACTCTCATTTTGCTTTCAAAGAGAAAATAACTTGTATAGAATATTGTTTTCTAAAATAAACCAATACAATCTTTGTATTAAGTCGTTTTCATAATCAAAACAACATCATATGTTCTTTTGGGAAAATTCATTATTGAAACTTTATAAACCAAAATAATTGTTTGAGTTTAAAAGATAATCTCTTCCTCTTAAACAAGAAAGAAAGCAAAATATATTTATAATATTATCCTTTAGATAATATTCAAATATGCTTTAAAAAGTTTTAAAATTTTGTGAATTTCGTGCACAATCCAGAATGTGAAATTCGGGGTGTTACAATGATTAACACCCACAGCCTAAGGCATCCATTAACATTGAGTTAGGTAAGATCTAACTCTTTCATATTCCTAAATTACAAAATTTAACATTGCATTGATCCGGATCCGAAAAGTTCATATTTCGGACCGCTTCCTTATCACGAAAAAAAATCAGCGCGAGTATAGCACTAATTATGATGACTTATCCTTATGACCGTTAGGTCATATTAGCGCAAATAACAGATCTTTAATATCCTTATGCCCGTTAGGTCATAATTGCACGATCATGACATAAGTCATTCAATGCTAAATCTATCGGGTCTTGTAAAATAGCCCGATAACTTTTCAGCCCCCGGCCCATCTCAGGAGCCTATAAAAGAAAAACGAAAGGTCGACCTAGGTCAAACTCATTCCCGAAAGTCCATACGCGCCCGCCTTTTGTTCTTGTTCTTCGTTCTTCTCTTCCGTACAAACCAACCTTAGATTTTCTTCTTTCATTTTTCAAGATGGGCAAAAAGAAATCCTCTCGCTAACCATGCATCTTCTTCCTCTGTTCCTCGCGACCAGCTTCCGTTTGGTGTTCAGGATTTAGGTAACGAGCAAAGTCACTCGAAACATCTCTCAATGATGCGGTTCGTGACGGATACCTTCCTCCTCAACCAATTTTAAACCGGAGCGCCCCTACCCCCGGCCAAGTCCACTTCCCCATAGACGACTCTTAGCAATTAGTTTTTAAACCATTTTTTCTCCATGGCCTTGATCTTCCTTGCTGCTCCTTTTTTAGGGGTCTTCTTTTCTTTTACGGATGGGAGTTAGTGAATCTCAACCCTAACTCCATCCTGCAAATCGCTTTTTTCATCCACCTCTACGAAGCCTTCCTTGGAGTTCTCCCCCACTTCAAGTTATTCCAATATCTTTTCCAAATCCGCCCACTTCCTTCTTCGGACCGCCAAGCTGTAGTAGGCGGAGTAGGAATTCAATCGTTGGAGTGCAGATGAATATTTCTCTATTTCCTTAAATAAAAGCACAGCCCAGTGGAAAAATGGGTGGTTCTTCCGTGATAATCCCCAGCTCGCACTCCCTCCCTTCGGCGCTAAGGTAGCCAAAAATTTCCCTTCTCCGGATACTAGGGAAAAACGCAAAGAAGATAGAGAAATCCTCGCGCTCTTGGCTTGCATCAACTATCTAAAGGAGGTCAAAGACGTCACCGCAGAGACAGTTCTTCGGAGCTTCATAGTACGAGGAGTCCAACCACTCAAAAAGCAAGCACACCCGAGCATGGTGTTTTAACGAAGATGTTGCCATTCCGTTGGATGGAACTCTTCTCCCCGATAAAGAGCGGTTAGAAATCCGCCTCAAGCAAATGCTCCAGCGAAAACTAGATCTATCGGGATGTCCGAGAGTGGGTCCGGCCTTCGACTCATCAAATCCTCGAGATCCTGTAAGTATCTCCCTCTTTATCTTTGAATCTCATTATATTTTAATCTTCATCTTCTTATTCAAATTCAATTACTCAATACAGAAAATGGACAACTTCAAGAGCCACCCTCCTCTACCTCCTAATGATACTTGGGGGAGGACTACGCGGGCAATACTTGCTCCCTCGCTGTTCAAGTCGGTCTTACTCAAGCTCCTTCGGACCGGTCATTCCCTCTCGCCACCTAGCATACCTCCGAAGATATCCAAATCCGGAAAAGTGGTTCAAGCACCTAGTACGAAGAAACGTACTACTTCTTTGACCATCGGCGGACCCGCCGTATCATCCGCTACACCTAGAGATACGAGCACGTAGGCGCAAAAGCTTGAAGACCGGCGGAAAGAAGCGTAAGCCGTCGAGAGGGATCGCCAAGCCGCTCCGGTCGCTTTCGAAGCCGCTACCGGGAAATCTCAAGGAGCCCCCTCACTAACAGATTCTTTATCCAATGTTCCCAAGAGGTCCCGGTATGGCAGCCGGACCGGCCTAAGCGACGCAGGAGAATCGGTCCCATCGCCGCAAGTCCATCCAGCGGCTAAAAGGACTCGCAGAGGGCACCATTGAGGACACTCAAGGTCCCTCCAAGAAGATCAAGACTTCCACCGGCTTCAAGAAAGCTACCTCATAAGTCTTTTCACAGAATCCCTTCTAATTTCCATGCTAGCATAGCTAGCTTTTAAGAAACAAAGCTTCTACCCCAACTCCAACCGGTAGTTCTTCCACTACCGCCTCGTCGCATCCCCAGCCGGTGCCAGGCCTTCCGAAGCTCCAAGTGCGGTACCCGCAAAGGAAATCCCTGCCGCCTCTAGTGTAGAAGCTTCATTCCAAATCACCGAGAACGAAGTTGTCAATATTGGAAGCTCATCTACCGAGCAACCTCCCTCCCCAAGCGACCCTATTCCAAATTCCTCCGGAGCTCTCACCGGGGCCGATCCGGGTGGAAGAAATTCCTCATCGGCCTAGGACGACACGCAAGTCTCCGGGAGAACCCGGACCGGCCAAAATGGTAATCGGAGATGTGGAGGTGGACAGCTCCAGTGGAGCAAGAAAGTTCACCGCAACAGCTCAATGGGACGCCCTCCAGGAGGAAGAAGCCCCGAAGAACTTCTCCGAGTCCGGCCAGGTACATCCTGCTTCTTCAATGGTTCCTTCAAGCAATTTCTTTTTAATAATTGAATCTCTTACTTCTCCCTCCTTTTAGGTTCTTCCGAAAAACTCCGAAGCCAAAAATGCAATAATCGCTCATCCGGAGGAAGAGCTATGCACCAATCAAGAGCGATTGGTTAAACTTGAATCTCGGACCACCGATCCGAAATCCAAGGAAACCGACCAGCTGAAGAGGGAGGCCAACTCGATGAACACCCACCGGCCGATGGAGGAACGCCGGCAAGAGATCATCAAACTCCACAAGGAAATCCAAAGTAATACTCTTAATCTCATTCGCACATCCCGTATTTTTCTTCTCCTCTCTCTCTCTTTGACCGGTCTTACTTGCCATCTTCAGCACTTGAAAATCTCGTTGCCGCTCATAAGAAGGCGGAGGAAATCCTTTCCGAGAAGGCAATTGCTCAGGAACAAGCTCTTCGAGAAGGCTCTCGGGTTGAAGAACAACAAGCAGCTCGAATTGGAGAACTAGAAGGTGAACTTACCGCCAAGGATAACATCCTCGGCGCAAACACTACGCTCCGACAAGATGCTAGAAGCCGATAATGCTCGTATGAAGGCCGAATTAGCTGAAGCCCTAGAGGCGATCAAAATAGCGCAAGCGGACAAAGAAAGCGCTCCGAGGACTGCCCACGAATCTGCCCAGCCTTGCTCTCAAAGCAAAAGAATGCGAGATCCAGCGTCCGCTAAAAGTTGAGACCAAGCCGAGGGAATCCAATGTTAACATCAAAGGCAGATTCGTAGCTGCGGAAATCAGGCACGGACGTAAGTTCCTTCTTCCTTATTTCTACTTATGAAACTCCTCTAAAATACCGGTCGATGATAATTTTTTCTTATATTTTTGCCTTCTTCGGAACTTGCTGCAGGTACGAGTGCTAACGCTCGGAGTATCTAAATGGCGGCCGGACTATTGATCCTAATGAAGTAAATCTCGAGACTGCCATTTGGGCCTTCCCAGAAGAATCAAAGAGCATTCCAAGATGGTTGCTCCTGTAGGAGGAGGCCATATAGCCGCTATAATCCAATATTGGACTCCGGTCGAGGATTGTGACTTCAACTTCATCAAGGATGGTGCCCACCCGGACACTACTCGAACATTGGGTCAATGAGCTGAAGAATTCGCTCATTGGTACTGTTTCGGAATTGATAGAGGATGTTCCTCTTGATCCAACAAGTGTTCCTCTCGAATGTAGCACAAGCGGTCTTTGCTCCGGATCAAGATGCTCGAGATGCAGCAGCCACCGAAGCAGACAGTAGAAGATGCATTTGAAGATCTAGATGCTTATTTACCACTATCTTCTTCTCGACTCGAAGAAACGCTGGACGATAGATTAGTCGAAAATCCTAAGACCGGTGATACCGGTACTTCCAGTGGTCCTGCTTAGTAGATTTTGTCTTATGGCCTGCTTGCTTTTGTAATCAAACATCTTGATCATCATGCTATTTATGTTATTTTGATGATAATGAAGTTTCAATATCCTTTTCTTTTTCTTATGAATATTGGTTTCAAAATGTCAACATCATACTTGCTAACTTCTTTGCCCAAGACATGATGGTTATTTCAGCTAAAACTAACTATGATCAAATTCCGGCTCTAATCAAGCACAGATCACAATACATAGTTATAGCTTACTTTAACAAGATCATGTAACATAGGAAAATTTCACAGATCGCTCTTAACACAGCAGCCAACCAATCAGTATTCGTAAGGAAAATGCTACACAATTTCGTTTCCCGAATATACCAGTCTGAAGTTGAAAAGAAACAGACCGCTCTCAACACGACGAGTCTACTCACTAAATGACTGGTCTTATTATTCAGGAATAGCACAATATCACAGATCGCTCTTAACATAGCAGCCCCCTGGCTCAATAATTTAATTCAAAATTAGAATATTGAGACACAAAAAAGCAAACACATTCACATTAGTATAAAATTACTTTATTATAATACGAAAAAGAAAAATTACAAGAAGTACTTTTAAGTATAAACACGACGAAGTTGTTCAATGTTCCAAGAATTTGGAATTTCTTCTTCCTCCAAGGTCATAAGCCTATAAGCCCCTGGTCCGGAGACCGATTTAACCAGTAAAAGGTCCCTCCCAGATCGGTGACAACTTATGCCTCGTTCTTGTTGGACTGAATCTTCCGAAGAACCAAGTCTCCTACTTGGAACTCTCGTGTGCGAACATTGCGATTATGATAACGACGCAATCCCCGATGATATTTGGCTGCTTGAATCAAAGCTTCATCCCTCAATTCTTCCGCAGCAATCAGCTCAATCTGGCGCTGATCTTCATACTTCTCTTCATTGTAGTATTGTACCCGAGCCGACACCATATTCACTTCCGTAGGTAGCATAGCTTCGGATCCATATACCGGAGAGAAAGGAGATTGCCCCGTAGCCCTACTAACATTAGTGCGTAGTCCCCAAAGCACCCAGGGCAATTAGTTAACCCACTTTCCTGCATACCATTATCGGTAATCATGCCATTAGCTCATTCCACCTGTCCATTGCTCGCGGGTGTGACACCGACGTATATTGTATCTTAATTCCCAAACTGTCAGCATAATCCTTGAAAAACTCCGAGGTGAACCGAGGCCCATTATCAGTAATAATACTGTGCGGGACTCCAAAACGCACAAAGATGTTCTCGCAAAAAATTGATTTCTCGCGCTGTAGTCGTACTAGTAACAGCCTTCAGCCTCAATCCACTTGGAGAACTTATCTACCGCCACAAAAATGTGCGTGAATCCTCCCGGCGCCCTTTTAAACGGTCCAACAATATCCAGTCCCCAAGTAGAAAAAGACCAAGTCATTGGAATTAATCGCAACTCGTGAGTCGGAGCATGGGGTCGTCTCGGCGAAAAATTGACAACCCCGACAATTCTTAACCACTCTATGCGCATCGTCCGCTGCTGTGGGCTAATAGAATCCTTGTCCGAACACTTTCCCAACTAGTGTATTCGAAGATGCATGATTGCCACAAATTCCCCTGTGCACGTCTTCAAGCAATTGAATACCGTCGAAACCGATACACATTTCATCGTAATATTAACTCCGCGCATATATAACTCTCCTTCGAGAATTAGATAATTGCATGCTCGAACCTCTAATCTTTGCTTCTCCACCTTATCTTCCGGAGTTTTATCGGATCTGCAGATACTCAAGGTATGGGGTACGCCAATCGGAATCAATGATCATAACGTCAAGTGGCTGAATATCTTCCGGCGAGATTGTTTCCTCAACGTTGATCACATTCTCGGCTTTGTCGGGAAGACTGCTTCCTCGGATCGGTCCTTCAAGACCGCTTTCTCCACCTGGTCCTTCAAGACTACTTCGTCGATTATCTCAGTAATAGTGGCCTTACGCGCCGTTTTTATGGATGGTTTATCCAATACTTGAAGGAAGACACCGGGTGGAACCGACTATCTTGACGACCCCGGTCCGGCAAGCTCATCCGCAGCAGAATTGTTTCCGCGCAGATATATGAGAAAACGGAAGGCCGTCAAATTTGTCTTCAAGCTTCCCGACCTCTTGTCGATAAGCGATCATATGATCATACTTTATTAACCTGACTTATTACCAACATTGAATCACCATATACGTCTAATCGCCTGACTCCCAACGAAATAGCTACCCGGAGTCCATGAAGCAAAGCCTCATACTCCGCACTATTATTGGAAGCTCTAAAATGCATTTGCAACACATATCTAAGTGATTCTTTCTGCGGGGTGAGAAATACGACCCCAGCCCCTGCGCTCGAAAGCTGCAGGGATCCATCGAAAAACATCTCCCAATACTCCAACGTCCGAATCCCTTGCAGGATTTGTGTCTCCAACCATTCCGTTATAAAATCAGCTAAAGCTTATCCCTTTATAGCTGTTCGTGAAGAAAACGTGATCTCATATTGGCCAAGTTTTATAACCCACTTAGCAACCTGGCCCATCGCTTCTCGATTGCAAACAATATCCCCAATGGCAAACCCAGTCTTAACTTCAATGGGATGTGCTTGGAAATAATGTTTCAGCTTTCGAGAGGTTATCACTACAGCATATATTAACTTTTGTAATCGGAGATACCGCATCCGTGACTCAGTAAGAACTTCACTTACGAAATATACCGGATGTTGGACCAATTGTAAATGTCCTTCTTCCTTCCGGTCGACCGCCAATACCGTGCTCACCACATGGGTTGTCGCAGAGATATACAACCGAATGGTTTCATCTGGCTCGGAGGTACCAATACCGGAGGATTGCTAAGGTATTCCTTGAGCTGATCAAATGCGGCATGTGCCTCGTCTGTCCACTCAAACTTATCTTGCTTCTTAAGCAACTTGAAGAACGGAAATCCACAAACTCCCAGCCTTGAGATGAAACGGCTAAGTGCTGTCATGCTACCCGTCAACTTCTGAACGTCCTTCAAACAACTTGGAGGTTTCATGTTGATAATCGTCCGGATTTTTCCCGGGTTAGCTTCAATGCCTCGTCATGACACCAAGTATCCCGAGTAATTTTCCGAACGAACTCCAAACACACACTTTCCCGGATTAAGCTTCATGGAAAAATTCTGCAGATTATCGAAGGTCTCTCGCCAGGTCGAGAGAAGATCCTCGCTTTTCGAGATTTTACCACTATATCATCAACATAAGCTTCTGCGTTCCTTTCCAATTGCGAATCCAAGCAACGTTGTATGCCGCGTTGATACGTAGCTCCGACATTTTTTAATCCAAATGGCATAGTCGTATAGCAAGTATGCTCCGAAGGGGGTGATAAACGCGGTCTTTATTTGATCTCCAACTCTCGGAGGAATTTGATGATACCCTGAATAAGCATCGAGGAAACAAAGACGCTCGTAGCCGGCGGTCGAATCAACGACTTGGTCAATCCGAGGCAGAAGTGAAGCGGTCTTTGGGTCAAGCTTTGTTAAGATCGAGTATAATTCTTAATTCTTAAGTATTCTTTCTTTGTACAAGGACTGGATTGGCAAGCCAATCTTGATGATACACCTCCCTAATGAACTTAGCTGCTAATAACCTAGTTATCTCCTTCTTGATGGCCTCCTTGCGGTCTTGAGCAAACCTCCGGAACTTCGTTTAACCGGCTTCGCATCGGGACGCACTAACGGTGCGTGCTCAATCTTCTCCCTAGGAACACCCGGCATGTCGGAAGGCTGCCATGCAAAGATATTCCTATTTTCCTGTAGGAAAAGAATGAGCGCGCTTTCCTATTTATCCCCAAAGTCAGCCCCTATATGGGTGACCTTGGAGAGGTCCGACTCATCAAGCTGAATAGTCTTAGAAACAACCGCATCGACCTTCAATTTCTCCTTTGCAACCTTCTTGATTGGAACTTCATCTTCCAACCTTGCCTGTACTTCTAGAGCTTCAGCTGCTTCTCCGATTTCTCGACGTTCATCCTCCGAATTGACCCAAGAGGCCAGCACGGTGCTATGTACTTCATAGGCGTAAGCGGTCTTAATATCAAACCGGAACGATAAGACCCCATTTGGTCCTGGCATCTTTAGCATCAAGTACCGATAGTTCGGGATGGCCATAAACTTAGCCAAAGCCGGTCTTCCAAGTATCGCATGATACGTTGAATCAATGTCGGCTACCTGGAAGATAATATTCTCCTTCCAGTAGTTCTCCTTTGTCCCGAAAGTCACCGGCGAGAAATCTGCCCCAAAGGATAGCTATTTTGACCGGGTATTATAACGTGAAACGGTGAAACGCTGCGATCTAGGTCAGCTACGGAGAGGCCAAGCTCCGGCAGAGTTTTAGTAAAAAGAATATCCAGGCAGCATCCTCCATCAATGAAAGTTCTCTTCAATCGCAACTTCGAACGTTAGGGGCCAGGATGAGCGGATATCTACCAGCTTTCGGTAATACCTCGGGATGATCAGCCCTACCGAACATGATCGGCACCTCGGACCACCGCAGATATTCAGGGGTGGCGGGAGCAACCGCGTTGACCTCTCTAAGTGCCAACTTCGCTTTCGCTTTGACTCGTACGCATCGGGGCCTCCATGGATCATGTTCACCTCCCGCGTTGGTTCCCGGAAACCTTTGTCATCTTCATTATCATCACGCTCTTTATCCTTGCCCTTATCGTCTCTCTAGTTTCTATGACCGGACTAGGGTGCTACATTTAAGGCGAATTGATAGGAAGCACTCTTTAGCTTTACGATTCCCATTATGAATCATGCAGGGGCCCTCCCGAAGTGTTCCGAACGAAAATCGTTCTCTCGGGCCTCTCTTGGGAGGTGCCGGCCTGTCTCCTCCGTGAGACCGGTCGACAGCTGCAACAAGGTGATCCGCCTTGCGCTTGTTGTTATTCTTGGATCCAGATCGGTTACCTTGGTCGTGCTTCTGCTCCTTCCCTTTGTTCCCGCGCAATTTGACCACGTTTGATTCACTAGCAGCATAGTCATCTGCTATCTTGAAGCACTCGACGCCGTCATGGTAAGGTTCCGATTACGCCTTCCGATTTTGTGAACTAATGCTTCGATCCGGACGCCAGCTTGAAACGCCGCAATTACCTCCCGATCAGGAACATTGGGGATTAAGGCCTTCTTGCTGCGAAGCGCTCGATGAAGTCCGCAAGAGTCTCATCGGGCTTCGCCTCGACCTATTGAGATCGAAGTAGTTCCCTGGTTTCTCACAAGTCGCCCGAAAATTCTCCACAAACTTTTTTGTGAGATCCCCCCAAGAAGAGATAGACCTCTCGGGTAAGGACCGCAACCACAAGCGTCCAGCCTGTTCCATGCACATGGAGAGATAGTTGGCTAGCACAAAAGTATCTCCTCCCGCTGATCGGATGGCGGTAGTATACATACGGAGCCACTCAGCAGGAGGCGCTTTGCCATCATACTTATCAATGGCCCCGGGCTTGAATTCCCCGGGGTATTTGCAAATGCGGAAATCCCGCGTGAACGTAGGGATCACGGAGTACTCATCATCCTCTAGACCGGTCCGGACCGGTGAAGGAGATCGTCGACCGGAGAGATGGCGATAGTTACGATCCCCGTCATCATCCGAGTAATCATAGTAGCGACCATCTTGGTATCCGACCCCCGAGCTGTCCCGGCGATCGTTGTTCACCGGCTCGCGGCCGTGGAAGGAGGAGGCGGAGGCAGAGGCGGAGGCGGAGGTGCCGCTTGGCGATCATTGTCACCTCGTCGAGGCTCCCCGTTTCTATCTCGGTTGTCTCGTCCTCTTCGATCTCTCGGTATCACGACGATCGTCTCTTCTTGGCCGATCATCCCGGTGAGCATGTCGGTTGTCGTGCCCTCGTTGATCATTGCGCGGAGGATTTCCGCCGGGGCGGCGCCGAAGCAGCCGGTCCACGCCGTAGCGAATTAGTTACATGCGGGGAGGCGGGGCAAGATTCCGCGGACGATCATCTACATGACCAGTCCGGCGCCTCTCATCTTCTTCTTGTCTCCGACGCTCTTCCGTCCTCTCTACATGGCGATCGATTAGGACGTTACGAGCGTAACGATTTCCATTGAGCGAGTACGCGTAAATCTTGGTTTGGAGCTCGTTCATGTTCGTCCGCGATCGGGGTGTGTCGAGGCCCAAGCCTTCCGCCGAAGAAGCTCCTTCGGACCGGGCTCTCGCAGCCGCTCCGAGCGAGAACGCGAGCGACCGGAAGATTCCGATCCGTCGTGAACGAGTTGATTTGTTTGTAGAGCAGCCGCGTCTACCAAATTCAAAGCGCATTGCAACCCCGGCGTTGCATTGAAGACTTCTTCCGGTATTGTCTCAAGGATTTGCTTCACTCCCACAATGTTGTGGATCGGCGACGTAAAGACCCGAGCACCGTTTAATTCTACTTCCATGGAGGTCAAGTCCAACGCTCCGCTTGAAGAACGATGGCCCCTCCCGCTACGGCATCCACGTCGGCCGTTATATCCTGGGGACGTTTCTTCCGAGTCTCCGAATGGTCCGGCAGCGGGCCCGTGGCGGGGGAGCGGTCGCAGGAACGCTTCCTCCGGCCTCGACTAGTTCCAGCAACGTTTGCGCGATGATTCGCGGCTGAAGGTTGTGGAGGCTGTTCATCTGCATCCGCTTCGTTTGTTTCGCGGCGACGACGATCAGATTTGTCTCTCGCCATCCTAGGTTCTTCAGCGGCTGCTTCCTCGGGAGTAAGTTCTTGAAGGATTGGACCCGTCATGAACACTTGGAAGAAAACTAGAGATCCTTCCTCGAAGTCTTTATCAAGGCCGGAGAACCGCTGAGCGTTACGGACCGGGTACCGGTCCAGGGCATGAGCGGTCCGATGATTCACGCTAAAGTTGCGTCGGATCCGCAAGGTTTGAAATAAGAGGTGTCGACCGTGGCAGGTGATCGCGCTTCGGAAGTTGCGGCATGACTACAACTCGGATTCGTCGGATGTAACTTTCCGGCGGAATCAGCTTCAAAGTCGAGGGACCCGAAGCGGATCTTGAAGCCGGGCGCGAAGTTGACGACGAGCGAAGCGGCCATCGAACTCACTAAAAACTCGCCGGGATCCCTTCCTCGGCGCACCAAATGTCGAGTCCGAAACTCGGCACTAGAACTACCCGGTCCCTTACGAGCGTGGAATTTGATGGTGCAACACACAAAACACACAAGAACGCACGATTTTAGACAGGTTCGGGCCTCTCGATGGAGAGTAATACCCTACGTCCAAGTATGTTATGTATTGCCTTTAGCAGATTGCTAATTGCAAGATCTCGAGAGAGTTTTCGGGGGTCCCTGCTCCGCCTTATATATCCGGAGGAGCTAGGGTCTTGATATCCGCCTCGTCTCCATACCGGTCTATTGAATCCTCTGTTATTCCGGACCGGTCGGGAACCGACCTGTTGGCTATCTCCATCACCTTTATCTTCATTGATTTGTTACCGTGTCTTTGCGCATCCATTCCTTTATCATCTATATACCCATAAGGCAAGTATACGACAGGAAGCTTGAGTTGCTCTAACTCCAAGCCGGGTCTCTTTCAACCACTTTCCCCGATCCACTAGCTTGATCTTTTCCCTTCCGGAGGCAAGACCACAACCTTCACAAACCGACCCTCGGCTCACCACAATTTGGGAGCTCGTGGATATCGCCTAGCCATCTAGGAGGCTTCACCTCCAAGAGTAACAAATGCCACAAGATTGCTCAAAACAGCGACAAAGTGCTCAAGGCTTGGATTGCTCACAAATACTCAAATCTCTCAACCCAACTCAAAGATTTTCACAAACTCACTCAAGTCTCACAAAGAGGTGTTGGGGTGAGCTAAATATGGCCATTAGAATGTTCTGAAATGCTCTGGAACCAGCAGCACTCGAAAGAGGGGGAGGGAGGCTATTTAAACTGTTTCGAAAAACTAGTCGTTTGACATGTTAGCCCAAACCGGATCGACCGGTTTCGACCAGCACAACAGACTAACCTTCAAAAGGCACTCCACTCATTTCTATTTGATCTCTTCTCACCAACTTTTGTGTATAGGTTCTATAAAATGTCTAGAACACTATCACACTCATAGCAGAGGTAAAACCTTAGGTTTTCAAAACCGGTCCGACCTGTTTCCAAATCTGGTTAGACCTTTTTTGTCATGTCAGCACACTAGCAGGTTGGTTTTCGGGGTTTTCCTCTCATGGCTTCTCACTTAGGATGTTGAGCACTTTGGACATTGTAGAATCATAATGTTACATCCCCCTTGATAGTATGGCAAACCTATACTCAAGATTAAAAGCAAATACACAATTTTTACTTCTTGAGCTTGTAGACTTGTCACTTGCCACTTTATCAATTTTTTCTTCCACTTGGGGTTGACAACATGAATAGAAACCCAAGCATATCCACCTTGAGCTTGTAATAGAGGCATATGCAAAAATTCTTCATATTATGCTTCTTGCGAGTTGACATCAATTCTTTTCTTGAGCATATCCACCTTGACTTGATGACCATGGATTTTATCATCAAATAGACAAAACTCCATATTTTATCCATGTCACCTTTTCTTTCTTGATTCACATATAATTGACGCTAGGAAATATGCAATCTTCCATGGCCTTTTTGGTTCGTCGGATTCAACATCCACTTGCTCTTCACCACCACAAAGGTTCATCGGCGCCAAGCCTCTTGCTTGCCCTTCTCCAATGTATGGTCCATTACAGCCAAGTCCTTGCTAATCCTTCATCAAACTTACCATCAAGATTGACACATTTCTTTGCACCATCCATTAGCACACCCTTGATATTCATCTTCATGTTGTATTGATTTTTTATTGTGATATATGTTGCTTGCTTGATATGACACCAAGAATTAAGTCACAAATAGAGATGGTGATACTCTCATTCTTCAATGTGAGACATATCAACAAACTTCATTTTTCTTCATGTGACACATGGTACAACATTTTCACGGTTGATCATCCATGTGCTTCATCTTCATCACATTCTTTGTCATATGGCAGGCACGTATATACATGTGATTGTACACCATGTTCCTTTTTCTCATTTTTCCTCACTTGTTTGTCATACACTTAAATCTTCTTCTGATGGAATCCATGATATGATATGAATAATATCCATAAGTGTGCTTTGTAAACGATGATTCATAAAGATGTCACAATTAAATTTTTTCTCATCATCTCAATAAACATATTAGTCATTTAATCGTTTTGTTAATCAACTCACCAAAACCCACTAGGGTCCTAGTTGCACTTTCAATCTCCCCTTTTTGGTGATTGATGACAACCCGATGAAAGCTTACAAATGAATAAATAAGAAGATTTTGAATTTTCAGATTTAAAGTCAGCTCCCCCTTACTATGTGCAATTTTTGAATTTCAACAATATGGCTTGATATGCCAAATGCACATATTTAGTGAAAAACATGGAGCTCCCCTAAATTTAAGAATCCATGGGGTGCAAACAAGTGTGTGTGCCACAAGATATAAGTCATGAAACATAAGAGAAAAAGGAACCAACAAACAGACAACAAAAAGAACACAAGGCGAGCAAGACCAGAAACCGGTCCGACCGCCACCACAGCTCCGGTCTCGGCCGGTTTTACAAACCGGTCGGATCGCTTTCGACGCTGGAACAGAAAAATAGCAGAGAGCAACCTACATTCAGCATGTAGTTCACACTAGCATATATCATCACTTAGGAAATGTTAAAAGCATCAACACATAGTAGCACTCATACATTGGTTCTCAAGTCGACAAGATTGGAATTCAAGGATTATTACACGAGTCTTGAACAAGGACTACAAGGGACAGAAATGGACCACACAGGCCACAAGGACCTAAAGACACCTAAAACTGGTATGCCGGTTCATCGAAACCGGTCGAACAGTTTCTGCAGTCCGCACAACTCCAACAGACTCCAACAAGCATCCAAATTGTGACTTCAAGCTTTAATCCACTTTTCTCTCTCCCCTTTGTCGTTGATCACCAGAAAGGGATCATCCTAGCTTGCATCACCATCCGTGAGAGGGGGGGGGTTGTTTGGATCCATCCAATGCTCCCCTGGAAGAAAGATTGGTAAAGATGGTATAGTGGTGGATGAAAGAGAAGTGATGGAGGATCTTCCATACTGGGATCAACATTTCCAAGGAAGGCATTGACAACAGCTGCAGCAAAGTCCGGTTCACCATAAGGTCCAGGTGGAGGTGGTGGAGTGTCACACCTATTCTTAAGAACAAAACTGAATGCATAACTATGTGTGTGCCAGGATCAATTTTTCGCACACATAGAAACAAAAGTGAAGTAACAGTAAAAACCATGTTATTATTATATCATAGGTAAATTACAATACCCGAATTATTACATGTCTCACAAGGCAAAAACACAACGTAGTGGCACGCCATCACTCCACAGGCAATCAACCGGGAGTCGCACGCCTAGTAGTAATCATCATCAAAGAAGTCCAAGTCTTCATCATCTCGAGCAACAGGTATATGTAGCAAAAACAAGAAAGTAGCACGCATGAGTACATAACATACTCAAGCAAGTGGGAGAAAATTATGACATGCAAGCTTATAGAAGGAAAGGCTAACACAAGGTTTACTGCATAGATAGCACCTATGTCTAAGTTCATTTTAATTAAAACAACCTATTTACTAAATTAACACACCAACAGAGTTACCCCACCTGTTGGACAAGTACATGTTACCCCACCTGTACCAACACCTTGGGTTACACCACCCAAAAACCACTACAGGTTACCCCACCCGTAGTAATCTACGGGTTACACCACCCGAATCTGGTTACCCCACCGGATCCAACCCATCCCCTCTAGTCCATGTAAAAGGTCCTTGCCGCTCGTGACCGTGAGCATGGCTATTATAACAGTTTTAAACTCGCAGAGGTTGCACAACTTTACCCACAGATTGGTGATTTCATCACTATTCAGTGACTAAAGTCTCCATGTTGCCAAAACACTTACGTAGGTGTAAGGTCAAGAGATCACCACATGGTCTTTCAAAGAACTCCCAGCTTTGCAAAACGCCCACGCTAGGTTTCATCGCTGCGGAAGTACACCCTTCCTACGGAGGCCCCCTCCGGCGCCGTAGCTTGAAGTACACCCTTCCTCGTCCGAATCCGGAAGTACATCCTTCCTTCATCCTTCCTCGACGCCCGCAAAACCGGAAAATGGTCTCCTACTAAACCAAGCCTACCCATATCAGCCCCGTGCTTTGCGTTGTTGTCATGGTTACGCGTTCCACGAACCGGTACTTAGAATCCCAAACTAGTACTACCATAACTAAATGATACTATACCAAGTACCCGTGCATACCCGCACCATCATCAACATCCTCCTGTTGGGATTACCTAAGTAACATGTTGCTAAAAAGAGATTAACCTATGATTAATATATAATTAGTCAAGTTATTTTCCCAAGATTAAGCAGGACCTACCCTTAACTAGTCAACTACACCCAAAACAAAGCGACAAGGAAAAAGATCACAACAAGTTCTAGTAAACCCAAATTAGACTAGCATGCATGAAATTTAAATTAAGATAGATAGAGAAATAGGAGCAATGTGCATCAAAGACACTTGCCTCTATCCGCGTGTTGATGCTTGACCAGATTCTTCAAACCGAAAGTCTTGGAAATTCTCCACTGGCTCGCCCTCTAAATGATCGTTACATCGGAAAAAACAAACACAAAAAGAAACATAAGGAAAACAAGTACCATAAACAGAGTAAAAGCAATATGATGATGCTATGGTTGAAAAGGTATCGTTACTATGAGAATTTTGGTTCAAAAATCAACTAAATCGGAGCTGCCGTTTGAAACATATTACGGTTTAGATGTTCTAGGGGCTAGATTGTGATTATTAAACCTAAATTCTAGGGGTTAGTAGGTAAAATTACCACACTGGTAGAGCTACGGGTTAGTTAATCAAAACTACAGGGATCAATATGCAAAATCCTAAAACTGTTTGGACTAAGGGTTATATTTAAGAAACCTAGGAGGGCTAAACTGCAAAGCGTGCAAAACATGATTTTCTGCTAATTATTTTTAAAAGGGAAATTTTGTGGACCGAGTCCACAAGACTATGGACCGTGGTCGAGTTCTGGTCTATCGGTTCACGGTGCACCGGGTAGCACAGACGGTGGCGCTGCCGTGCAGAGCTCACCGGAGTAAGGCGCGTGGGCGCTCTGGTGGTCGAAAGCTTGCCGCGAGAGGGTCTGGAGGGAGCAGGGAGCATGGCGCTCTCACCCACTAGAGGCGAAAGCGGCGGCGGTGGACGTCGAGCTTAGTTGGGGACGGGGTCCTAGGGGAGGAGAAATAGCAGAGGCAGCCTCCACGAATTACACGAGCTCCTGCACACCTAAAACGAAGATTAGGGGACCAAGAAGTGCTCTGCAAGAGGACATCGACGGTGTGGCAGCACCTCACCGGAGTTGCGGCCGGCTACGATTTCTTGATCGAGGACGGATTCAGGTTGTTTCTTGATCGAGGACGGATTTCTGCAAGAGGAGAGGGAACGGGAGCATCGCAGGTGCCAGTTTTTATAGGAAAATGGGGAGGGATTCGGACAGGCTCGAGCTCGTCAGGAAAATCAACGGTGTGGTGCGCCATTAACGCGTGCTAGGCTGCTAGCATGTTAATGTGTGGCGTTTGGTCAACGAAGGGCCTAAAATGATGGAGGGGAAGCGGTGGGGTCACGCTGGTGGCACGGCTCTGTGAATTAGTGCGCGGCATGGGAGGAGAAGCGACAGCGGTGATTTCCGGCGGCGGTGGAAGTCTGGCTCGAGAAGACGAAACTCACGTGGACCTAGCTGGGCTGGGCCATGGCTGGGCCTGAGCCTTGCTTTGTGGGCTGCTGGGCTAGATTCCAGGAGAGAAAGAAACAAAAAACCCAGGCAAGTGTGACGGGAGATGAAAAGGATTAAAAAAACTAAATGAATAAATAACTAAATTGATGTTGCGCTGTAGGGGAGGAAGATTTGGGCCCAAGGTGATTTCATTTTCAAATAAATTCTTTTGTGCCTTTGTAAATAAAGCAGCGTGTAATTTGGAACTAAAGTTTTGGTAAACTCTTCTTGGAACATTTTGAAAACATAATTCATTTGTTTTCGATCAAAGCACTTACTAACATTTAAACATAAAAAAAGTAATCCTTTTAAAAGCATAGACAAATATAACTCAAAATAAAGAGGTTGAAAGAAAATTGTGTCAAACTCCTTTAGGGAAAAAATATATGAAATGCGTTATTTTATTGAATAATTTATAAATCAAAGCTAAATATTAAAGGTAAATATTAGTAGAATATATAAAAGATAAAGTAAATCCTTGTAAAATGTGTTAAGCCAAAACTTTTTATACAACTTAAAATAAAAATTTAAATTCTTCCTCTTTTTAAGATAAAATAAATTTCTTTCTACTAAAAAAAATATCTTGAAATTTTAAAATTAAATAAATTCCATTATTATTTTTTTCATAAAACATCCCAAAATAGAAAATTTTGGGGCGTTACAAGGAGGAGGCGGAGGTGGTGGTGTTGAGGATGATGTGTCCGGATGTCCACCCATGTAGGTATAGGTCGAAACGTCTCCACTCCTCACTTTGCTCTATTCTTGCAATTCTAGCATCAATAGCCTCCACTTACGGGATTTGCTCATCTTCCGAGCCAGGTGGAGAGGGAGGATCATCGAGCAATAACTGAGCTTGAATCTTCTTTAACCTTTTCTTTTCATTTCTCCTTGCGACCACTTCAAGGCGCTGTCTCACCTCAATTGAGTGTTGTGACTTGCAAATATCCGAAAGGTAATTCAGCAACCTTCTTATAGGAGATTGAGGCTTGTCACGCCTCTGTAAGGAACCGGCTCTCTCCCAATGTCCACCTTGCTGCCACCGAGGAGCATCCTATCTCTAAGGTGAAGGTCGAGGTGGTGGCACATTAGGCTGAGGTGCGGGGAGGTGGTTCATGCATGCCGGGGAGTATTACTTTTCTTGATGGCTTTGGCTACAATGGTTGGTGAATGGACATTCCTTTCTTTCCTACATCCTTCTTGTATGTGGTCTCGAGTCACTTTTTCAATCATATGAATAAGATAGGGTGCATAGCCACGGACCTTCGGGGGTTACTAGCTGTGCTCTTGATTTCCTCCTAGATGAAGTCCGACACACTGAACCGCCCCGCTCCCTCTCTCATCATAGCAAGTAAGTTCTTGGCATAGAAGGAGATGTTGGATGGATCATCCACCATCCCTAGGTACAAGAGTCCTTCGAACACACTATTGAGAACCGAGTAGTAGGTGTACAGATTTGTCACTTGTCCCTGCATATGCAATCTGCTCCTTCTGGAGGATAAATAAACCGAATCTCACTGTCCGCAGATAGTTATGAGCATGAATTTGAGGGCGAGTCATATCCTTAGCTCTAAAACCAAGATATTGGGCAAAGTCAGCATAGGACACACTGAACCTCTCACCCTCTGTCATCCGAGTGCATGTTTCTTATGTTTCCATCCTCCTCAAAGAACACTCGTGGCATAGAAGCCGAGCAATGATTTCATTGTTTCAATCATAGGCAAACTCCATCGACTTCTTTATCCTTTGTCTAGTGCAAGCAGCAATTATGTCATTGAATATGGGGTTATTCTTTCTCTCCAAGTACCTCCAGTCAACCCACTGTGCTATGGGTATAGGATTCACCTTCTCCAAAATAACTATCTCATAGTAATACTCGCTGAAAGAGAGTCCAAAAACTGTAATCTGTGGCAGCTCTAATTGAGCTCCTTGGATCAATCAGTCTCATATCTCTCACAAGATCTGTGTTTGCTCTATAGACTGTGGGCTTCCTTCTTGGAGGTGTTGATGGCTTTTTCGTTTCGGGTTTAGGAATGTCATCATCATCACTTCCTGGAGCATCACCATCACCCTCACTGTCATCATCATTATCCCCACCATCACTGCTGCTGCCATGTGATGCAGCTGATTACTTTCCTCTTCTTGGGGATATGTGGAAGTTCTCATCTTCCACATCATCATCATCACTAGAGGCCTCCTCCTCTACTCACATAGCATCATCTCCCTCACTGATCATGTGACCTCTAGATGGCTCATTTTGAGTCACACTCCTCCTTGGCCTCCGAGAAGGACCAATGATATCGGTTGAGCCGGTGTTTCGTCATTTCTGAATTTGACTCTCCTTTCATGAAAACCACTATCATTATCAGCCATCCCTGCTGGCCCTGAGATAGAAAAGATATGGATAAGAATTTAGATACTCGGAGAATTGATGAAAGAGCAATTGAGAAAAATCTAAACAAGTCAAAGAGCATACTGCTTCTCCGGACAGGACCGGTCGACCGCTTTTGCACGAGAGAGACATTCTCCTGTTTGTTCTGCCGGATATTGATCAATTAAGATCATTTTGGCATAGGATCAGGTTCAAAGAGTAGTAGCACACTTATTGACATAAAACTACCAAAAAGTTTGATTGTTGTTTATCGATAAGAAATCGGTCGACCGAGGTGGGAAATCGGTCCGACCGATGTGGGAAACCGGTCTCATCAATATAGCATGATCACTAGACAAAAACTAAGAATAAGAGCATAATACTTGTAGCATTGAGTAAAACAACAATTTAGAGCATATCTACCAAATCCGGTCTGTCCTCTTTCAAGGATCGGTCCGACCGGATTTTGCAAGAGACTCTAGATCACGGTTCTACGCAATGGAATCCATGAAATCATTACCTATGCTCGAGAGAGGTTCCTAGGCATGCTAGAAGGGGTTTGACCAAAGGAAATCGAAAGACATGCCATAGGGAAATAGATTGAAGGGTAGCTTCTTGAATACCTTGAGTGGAGAAGAGAGATGAACACCAAATCGGTTTGGGCCGATGCTTGGATACGGTTTAGCCGGTCTCAAGGCACCTCTCCACACCAAGAGGAAGGAGACTTCGCGGTGGAATCAAGAGATTGCCATGGATGCGCCACTCTTGAGCATTCCGGGATAGAGAAACGAGTGGATAAGAGTGAGGGGTAAAACATCCGGCCAAGGGGTAAATTCCCTGTTTAACCGATAGAAACCGGTCCGACCGGTTCCGAGACCGATCGGACCGGTACTTGTTAGGTCCGTGCAACGGTAGAGACAGGTAAGAGGCTTCTTGCCCTTCTTTAAATAAATTTTAGTGTGAGGGCTGGTAACGCGAAGAGCTCGTCAATCTTTTCGATGGAGACCGGTCCGACCGGTTCCTAAAACCGGTTTGACCGCTTTTCCTCTATCGCTTCCAGCAGATCACCTAAATCTCATCCAAATGTAACTTTCTCTTCCACAAGGATCTTTGATAACTTATTTGTGGTGATGGAACAGGTGACCCAAAACCTGTCCGATCTTTCACTCGCGACGGTTTCAAACGGTTTATCCTAGCTCCCTTCAATACATTCGGACACTTCTCCTAACAACTTTCCGGTACCATCTAGGGAAACTTTGTGAGGAGATTCTTCAAATATAGGTGTTTTCGGGAAAACCAATACGCTAGATTCTAATTGCTTTACTGCTTTCGGTATGGCCGCTCTCTTCCTGATGAGTTCAACAAATTAGAATCTTGACTTCTTGGCCCTCATTGATGATCATTTGTGGGGAGGATTTTCCAGATTGATTAGATAAGAGTTTTTCAAGGAATTTTATCGAGGATAAGATGTCTAAGGAGATTTGAGATACTTGGACTTGAGAGAGTGTCTTTTCACTTGTGACTAGCCAACAACCAATCAATGTGAACAATAGTCACAAGTGGATCGACATGGTCACAAAGACCAAAACAACCAACAATTTTTTTGAACAACCACACAACCTAGCAATTTTAAACTAAATTTTCAAAAGATCTATCCTGTAGCACCCGAACATGTACCAATCAAGTTTAGCCACACCATAGAATATTTGGCTCATTTCACCTCTCCATATTAAACTCATTACATGAGTGAGCACCTTAAACGTACTTAATTTTGAGATGACATCAAACAAATATTTTATAGGTAACTTTATCATAGACGAACCACGATGACACTGGAACAACGGTAACATGTCAAAGCATACTAGCACAGAGCAGGGCCTAGATGCACAAGGCAAGACTTAATTTGAAAGAGAACTTACCTTAGCTCATAGCCGGTCTTTCTTCACTTTGGTGAAGAATAGTCACTTCCTTGTGTCACCACCCATCTTTGGCTTCATTACTAACTATTCTCTCATTTTCAAGCATGATGTGAAGTCCGCAAATGTATAGTCCATGGTGAGACACAATCTTACACATAAGGCTACAAAAGCACTCATGTAGCACATTAGTACCAAAGACACAAATTATAGAGAAAACTCCCCCTTAATATATGCCCAGCATATTTGAATTGCTTTTAAGGCATTGTTGATTCGATTAAGGATCAAGAGGAGATTATTCCATAATTTGGCCATATTGCAAACCTTTGCAACAACAACGGGAAGATCAGAGATACTTACACCTATATAGGTGTGCTTTCATGTCCCGATCATGTGCTAAATGAATCCCACTTTCGTTTGACTTTTATGCAGCAGAATAAGCTACCGACCAAAACCGGTCAGGCTGGTTTTGCCTGCTGCATTTTGACTTTGGAGTTTACCCGGTGGATTTGATAATTGCAACTTATTTTCCGGAAGCTCATCTCTAAAGAAGTCTTAGGTTAAGCATGCTTGGTCCGGAGAAATTTAGGGATGGGAGACCGGCCGGAAGTCTTTCCGGGTGTGCACCGGTGAAGACAAAGTGCGCAGAAAAGACTAGTGTTGATCCGTGAGAGAAGTCTTGAGGGTCTATTAAGCTGCTAGGTGTAAGTGGGCCTAGCACTGGAGTGGTGGGGCGTTACAACGACGACTGCGACAGAATTGTTTTGTAGCGGTCTCTAACGCCCGCCACTACTTTTTATAGAAACAGTAGAAGACGCTTTACCTAGGTTTTACTGTTTCGACCTTAGTGGTGGTCTGTACAGGAGTCCGCAGCTGTTGATTTTTCCCTGCCTGACACTACAAAGGATTTTTCTAGTAGTGTCCCCGAACTATTGAATCATTTGTCTTACCCCATCCAAATTTACAATATCATTCTCTTAACCCCTTGATCGGTTTTCCTAGGTGGCTTTGGTGTTGTGGCAGCTATGATAGGCCTAGTACCACATGCCAAGTGTCAGCGAGGAGGCGGTAGTGTGTGTGGACGCCAGCGAGGTTGTCGCGCATAGTGGCGGAGATGGCAGCTCGCCACTCCGCAACCCATCTCCACCTCGATGACACCCTTCGCCTCCATGTTCCGATCCACGTAGGATCCCATCGACCTCCACATGTAGCGTTGCCACCTCGCTCGAAGTCTGATAAGTGTGTTTGGGCCAATCATAGCTGAAACAGTGAAAACACCTCACAAAACCAGCCAAGAGGATAAAGTGAATGATATTGTAAAATTGGAGAAGGTGAAACAAATTATTTAATAGTTCAGGGTTTATATGGACTTTGATGATAGTTGGAGTAAAGTGGACTTTATCCTTTCTAATATAGAGGGAGTACAAGTCGAACATAGATTTTGATGAACCATAAGTGAATTGCAAACCTTGCTCATCAGTTTCGGCTGGTGGGTGCAATTGATTGTGCATTGTAAATTAACATGGTATCTGTTTTTATTGCATCATATAATTAATACACAATCAGGCTGTGATTGGTGTCATGATTGCTTTGAGGAGCAATTCGACTGATAATAGCTTTCCCTAAAGTATTCAATAGTGTCTGCAAATTAAATGTGTGGTAGGGCAAAGGGGTTCTTCCTTTGTCTTGTACCAGTGGAATTTTCTTGGATGAAGAAAAGCTATAAGATCCATCCCGAGAGCAATTTAACTACCATATATGGAAAGGTGGCAATTATGACCCTGTTGTGTTTTGGATTCTGTAGAGAGAAACTAATACAAAACAATGTTTCTTTTCTGCATCACTAAGGAAGAGTGCCTATGTGCATCTCACCAGAACCTGTCCAAGCTTATTGCAGTTCATGATTAATACAAAAAGCATATACTCTTTATGCACGATCAGTTCTCCTAGTTCAAAAGGTACAATATGGACAAAAAAGGAACAAATACCCAGCCGATATGTATTCCTTAAATGTCCTTCTTTGTATAGATGTTCCAACCAAAAATGTATGGATAATCTTCTGACAATGTGATGTGTTGTACTACCATAAGTAAAGCTTACTCTTGATAATTCACTGAGACCAATGTAAAAGAAGTGCCACTCTTCATCCAAACAACTAGGGAGAGTGCTTAATCGCACTCTACTTCTTCGTGAATACATTTTAGCAGTCCATTTAATTAGAAAATGGCTAAAAGGGAAAGTAAATCCACATTGTGATAGCAGCCGTTATTGATCGGTTATTTTCATGCGCACATACATATCTATCGATGTTTTTTTATATATACAACTGAATATGACGATTCCTACTTCTGTTGGACCACAACGTTGTCCTCTTAGTTACATGTCATGCCATTTCCGTAAATTATAATATGCCACTTTTTGATGTAACAATAATAACAATTTCTCTAAGCTTTTAATTTTTTGACGATAAATGCCTGGTGCTCTAGTGGTCTAGCCTTTGCATTATAGGAGGAGTTCTGACTTCTCTTGGAGAAATTAGTGGAACTGTTAGCTTCACATGTATGAACAAAGTAATTGTAGAAAACTACTGTCTACAAAACTACGAACTTAAAACGAACATGGGAAAATCAAAAGAAGGTATGAATTTTAAGATATGAAAATATAGGATATCTAGGCTGTCAAGGTATAGTCAACTTATATTTAATAAAAAACAAAATAGATGTATATAGGATGCGGACACACCAAATAATAAAGGAGACATTCTTGGAGTGTTTTTTTGGGTGCGTGTTGGGGTTGGGGGGGGGGGTGTTACTTTCCTACGGTGATGAAAGAAGGGCTTATAAAATTGAAAGAATAGAATATAATTCTTCTAGAGAAGTGATTGTTGTAATGCAGCCATTACTTTTTTTAAGAACAAAACAGACAGTTGTATACTGAGAACTAATTCCATTCCTTGATTTATCTAGGCAGCTAGCTTGCATATAAGTTGCTGGACAATATTACAAGACCACTATTCTCTCAAGTAAAATACAAATTAATGTTTTGAAACTAATGAAGTGTCATATATAACTGATAAATCTTCGGTAAAGTCCTATATCAGGACATCTGATATGTGATACAAGATAAAGACCAACCCACCGTACCATCATCAAACTCATCTAACCGTAATAGGATACTACATATTATACCTTCTTTCTTCCTTCTAACCTAACTATATGCTCTTAGAATAGTGGCATCATTCCAGCCTAATCGTTTTTTTATGTAGTTTAGCTGACAGCTTGTTATTGGGCCCTTACTCGTGTGTTCTTAATCTTATCAGAATAGAAAGGATCTAAAAAAATGAACCTATACGATTTCACAGACGCAACTAGGTGGGTAGAGAGAGATCATGTTGCTTAGTGGGGGTTGACTTGGTTACTTACATAGCTTGATGTTGATAAAATGCACCCAAAGTTGACAAAAGTCAATTATAGTTAGTAGATTGTGCTTACGATTGGTCTCAACCTATCGACCACATAGCATTAGCTAGAGAGATCACTAAGTTTGACACGTCGACATGACCCCTCAATTAGTGAGTGGGAATTAAAAACACTAACTTACAACGACAGTTGCATGTCGTACATAGTTGTAATAAAGATACGAACGTGATGCCATGCACGCTGCATTATCGCTTAAGAAAAGTTACATATGCTAATGGGCTACCTTTGTAGTGACAAGGCACAATATTAATACATGACTTTTTTTTTGTTTTTCATACCAGAAAAGTAAGATTATGTTTGGCATGAGGCTTCTTATATATGGAAATAAGGTAGAAATAAAAAGGATGCGTGAAAAAGAGCCTCTATTTGTTTAACTAAAAGTAAACTATAGAGTGAGCTCACTATCCTTCTCACAACATTCCTTTCGGTTGGAATGTCTTTCGTATACCTAATTAAAGTAGTTTGTGGATTTCTATCCTTCGTCCATTGAATTTCCAGTGTTGACGACCGTAGTCTTTACAAACACACATGCATGTTTTAATTTAATACTAATAGATGAGCATTGAGCTTTATGCAGATGGTATTTCAAATTCAGGACTAACACTACAGGAAAAGACCACTATAGCAGCGGGCCAAAACCTGCTATCGCGGCGGGTATCATGGCCCACCAATACATAGCTACAAATAAAAGCCAGTACCGGCGCAAAATCGGACACCGCCGCTGCGAAGAAATAAGGTAGCAGCGGGTGCTGCCACCGCCTCCGTGCCAGCCCACCGCCACCCGCCGACCCTCCACACCGCCAGAGAGCGGGGTGGCCAGATCTGGCCGCCCCTCGCGCATCACCGCCATCGCCGAGAGAGGGGCGGCGAATCCACCACCCCAACGCCGCTGCCATCATCGGGAGCAGGGGCGGCCGGATCTTCCGCCCCCTTGCACCACCGCATTGTCGGGAGGAGAGAGAGAGAGAGAGAGAGAGAGAGAGAGAGAGAGAGAGAGAGGTGGCCGGCAGAGGGAGGGAGAGGTGGTGGAAGGCGGCGGCTGAGTGGGGAGTGTTGGGTGAAACCCTAAATACCTATTTATATTATAAGCAATGATGGGAGAGTTGCTTGGGCCGGAAAAACAAAAATAGCGATGGGCCATAATGTAGCCCGTCTTTAAAAATAGGCTATATTTTTAGTTGTGGATCATAATGTCACCCACCATTAAGAATAAAAATAAAAATTGTAGCGACGGACCTCTCATTTTTTCACGCAGCTACGCGAGTCCGTATAACGCCGCTACAAACCCGATTGTAGTAGTGTAAGATATTAGCGTATTGAGTTTATGCAGAACGAATTACACCAAAACCTTCAGTAACGAAGAACATAATACGTTAACAGATGTTACAATGGAACCCATCTTTTGTCAATAAATCATACGTACTGTACATAGCTATAGAGCCAGTCCCACTCTAGCACTCGCATATAACTTTAACACACTTTTATACAGCATATTAATATTGCATTATTATGTAAGAAGCGCAGGCAAAAGGAAACTTAATCCTGAAAGCATGCATTATGTAAACAAAGTGCACCCTCATAGCGACAGGTGAGTATTTGTTGTGGATGAGGACTCAAAATAATTGAGTGAAGAACTAATTAATTCGCGTGCGACGGTGGTTAACGATGGGCGGAAAGTAATCAGTATTATGAGAGGAGAGGAGAAGAGGAGAGAGGGAAGATAAAGGAGACTTGCAAAGTGAACGCTGAAAAAGCCATGCTCAAGTGGAGAGAGATGTCACACAATTGCCTACGGAGCTAAGGTTGAGGCTTGAGGGTGGTGCGTGGGGATCCACCACTCCCCATCTCAACCACCAACCACATCTGGTCTCAAGCAATGCCAAGCTTTTGGCAATGGAGATGAGAAAGCTTGTGTCTGACAATCCAAAAGGGAGAAGGAGCGTACCAAGTAAATTAATTGGATTGTGCTCCTCGCTAGCAAGAAAAAGTCTGCCACTTTGCTTGGGAGGGACCTCGCCGCAGTTATTATTCAATTCTAGTGTTGACAAAACTGTGATGATTGGTGCTGCTAGCTAGATCACTAGTGTTAAGCTTGGTTATCACTTGCAAACCTAACCGCTATGATTAGTGCAAAAGGAATGTTCTTGGATGTGGGGGAGAAGAACAAACACATTGGCGCTATGCGATCGATGGAAACAAAAAAGTCATCTTAGCATCAACACCCCCATGATCTGAATCAAGATCTCATACAACTAGTCACTAAAGTTTGAGTTGCAGCAACGACAAAGGAGATTCACTAGTCAACTCACACTCATTAGCAAGTCTAAGCATGTCCCGTCCCTTTTACCTTTGAATGAAAAAATGATACAAGACTGGACAGTCTCGCAGTTTTCTAAAGAAGAGTATCATTTATTTCTTAAATATTGTTGGCGATGCTGCATGCAGAAGAAAAAGGTATATAATAAATGATAGTATAGCAGCTCTTGAGGGACAGATTAGGAGAAAAAATGGCACTGCATCTCGGTTTGAATATTGAATACATATAGGTAGCCTAGCTATCAAGTTAATTTTGTACCTTTTCTTTTTAACAATCATGAGTGCGCGGACTTACCAGCTGACTTGAACAATCCATTACTTTTGGTCACTTCTGCTTCTGTCCTATACGGCTACAAGCACCGTTTAATTTGCTACCTTGTCAACCTCACCCTCACGGAGATCTACCAGAGAAGTAAGCAGATCGAGAGACCACATCCCTTTGGCGCGTCGTCGTCGTCGACCGGACTGCCCGGCCGGCCGGTGAGATCATAGTGAAAAGATGGCCGTGTCGCGCGTGCCCCCGCCATCAGCCAGACATGTCCAGTCGAGCTGTTGACACGGTCGGCCGGGCCGGGGCTGCTCTCGCCGGCCTCAAACTTTCAAATGCCAAATGAAACGACCTCCTCTTTGTTCGCACGCATAGAGCGACACACATGGACCACTTTGCCAGGACATCATAGATCGGAATTTCCGTTGGTAATCATCGATCACATAAGCGTCTCTATGGTGGCCTGAGAAGAACAGACCAAAATCTTGCTCGAACCGTCTGATGCCAATTGAGCATCACTGATTCATATTCCTTCAATACCTAAAAAATCATGACTTTTAGCTAACACTTCTTAAATCTTCCCCACAACACAGTCACTTGATGAGAGGGAGATTGAGAGAATGAAAACCCTAGCTGAGCTCCACCCGCAGCACATAGACCCCCACCTCACGTGCGGCTCTCGGCAACAGTGAGGGACTGTTACCAGATTCCGTGCGATTTGTTGCTGCCCCAGCGGTTGGTGATTTTGACGCTGCCTGGCTGCTGCCAGGGCAGATGAGTGCCGTGGTCCTCCTCCGCTTAATTCCTTCAACTGTGCGCGCGTGTCTGGTTGATGGCGATGTACTGATGCACTCCACCACAAGGGAACAAAATTGGCAACAGCACACGGTCATAAGCTTCACGATTGGTGACGGCAGAAACAACAATATATTCTCTGATCACTGCTAGGTCGACAACTTGCAATTGCATATTTGCAAATGCAGAATTTAGTGGGGCCCATATGTCTGTTGGTGCTAGTAGGAACTAGTAGGAATATAGCCATAAATCACAACCTTTCAAATCTTCACAGTATGTTGTTTCTTTTTTTTGTCGACATAGAATTTCTGTAATGAATTTATGACGAAATTTGATTCATCATGGTATTAGCGTCACATTTGTACTACCCCGTGTGCCGGGGTGTCACACAGCATGTGCCGGCATGACGTGGAAATCTGACATGGCAAACACACATGTCGCCTATGGTCAAAAAATATATGTTGAATAAAGATGACTTTATTCTTGATTTTGGTCTTCCCAAAAGATGGAAGTTTATCAATCATTGCACAAGGTTGTTATAGATCAGCTGGATACCGCTCAGCTCAATTTCTCTCCTATAAGCAGTGCCATTACAAAATGAGTACTCAACAGTTGAAATACTCCTCTGTATAGTTGTGAGTGTCTGTGTTTCGCAATAAAAAAAGAATAAAATAGAGAAACCATGCACACTAACATATATTTTGATAGAAAATTCTGATCTCCAATTTGTTTAGTAGAAAATTTGTCTTTATAAAAAAACACTTGTAATATAACGTTATTTTTCATGATCAAGGAGCATTTACTGTTGATTAGAAATTTTCAAATAAAAAGTGTCGTTAAGTTAGCTAGTCCAAGTTGAATTAGATAAGTAACCCCGTCAGAAAAAAATATCTCTCAAGTCAAATTTTCTTCCAATTCTGCTGTGGATTTTTCAGGATGCCACACGCTATGTTGGCCCTAGCTTGCTATGCAGTGCGATCAACTTGAGTAAGCGTAAAGACTAATCTTGGATCCTAGTAGTGTATACACTGTCAGGTAAAGTTTTGGATCTCTCTTTTGCCGGAGAATTCAAGCCCACACACTGACCGCGGCAGCTACGGTCGCTTTCAATGCACAACGTTGCTCCTTTGACATTCTTCTGTGGTCTTGCACGTCTTCTTCAGTCCCAATCACATCCATATCAATCAGGATTCTTTTTTCCTGCAAAGATGGACTAACACTATCTTGCAAACACAAAGACAACCAAGCCCAGTTCTTCCATCCGCCTGTGCATTTCTTAACACATGTGCATATAATCGTACCAAACTTAATAACTAAGTCAACCATAAATTCAGTGCAGGCTAAAATTCACAAGTTGATTACTGAATGTATGGGATACATACTATAAATCATACTCTTGCATTCCGAAAGTCATGTCGCTAGGATAGCAAGGTTACTGCATTTTTGAACTAATCTTGATGTCCTAACTGTTAAGTTACTATGCACTAACCAGTTCACCCAAAAGCATAAGCTAATGGGGGAAAGGTGTGCAATTCACTTATGATTCAACACTAACACATGACTTTCAAAATTGAGGAGTATATATATGAGCAAATTCCTTCTCAACCATCAAAAGCTATGGAGTTGCCTTATGAACCATCAAAAATTAGAAGTTCCCTTCTCAACCATCCATTTAGATTTTTCTATCCCTTACAACCACTTTTATTACTTAGTACATGTTAAACGAATGTTATGTGATGGTGGAAATCATCAGTTTGACACTCAAGTGAAACAAATAGTTCAGAGGTGAATTAGATGTGAAAACATCAATTTTGCATATTTTTTAGTAGATTTTTTTGGGTTTTTTATGTACCAATAGGCTTTAGAAATTGGAGAAAAAATATAAAATGTTATTGAGAATAAGTCAAGTTGGGATAATCATGGGTAACCAAAAATAAAATAATCAATAAGTGAAAAAAATAGATGTTTGGAAAAGGTTTAACCGTGATGTTTACTGTACTAAGTAATGAAAGTGGCATGTCAGGGATAGAAAAATCTAAACCGATGGTTGAGAAGGGAACTTGTAATTTTTTATGGTTCATAAGGGAACTCTATAACTTTTGATGGTTTAGAAGGAATTTGCTCTATATATATCCAAGAATATACCAATCATTCAGACTGAACTATAGCCATCTTTCTAGATACATACAGACTGTCCACAAAAATACCAATTATGGTATATTCTTTAAAGTATTTCAAGATAGGAAAATGTTGGTATGATTCAGTCATGAAAGAAGGAAATATAGTACCTATTTATTCCACAAAGTTCCTGTTATTAGCTACTAATATCAGATGCTTTGTGTTTCCCTCCCACAAGTATACTTTATATTTTGGTACGGTCTCAAGACTGCACAATTTTTAAGTTACAGTATATTGTTTGAAAATATAGTGAGTTGACACTTGACACCGATATTTAGCGGGTGACACAGATAAATGTGGGAGCGTAGAAGGAAGATGATGGCTTTTACAAGACTTACTCGAAAACGCGTCTGAAATTATTGGGGAGCATGATGACATGCAATGGATGTCAATGTTGAAAACCATGTTAAGGTTGAAGTCTCCACTCGAGCCACTACCACAAGCGCATGCTTCAACTCTCTTACCTTTCTTTTTCCCACTGCACCTTTCAGACTCCACCATGAGTTGAGGCCATAGGTGGAGGTCAAAATTTAGGTAAAGATTCAATTTTTGAGTAATAACTGGATTTTCCAAAACCCGAATAAATCCAAATCCAAATGCTCGGTGATGCGGACCACCACATATTGTTTTGACATGGTAAAGAGAAACTGAAAAGATATATAGTATGCCGACAAGTAGCTGAAGGAGATATTTATATGTCCATGTGAACCAAAGTAAACTCTTAATGGGCATGATTGGCTGCGGGAACAATTCGTACCGCTACTCCCCTAGTGCATACAATTGTAGAGCACTTTGTTTTTGCCTAAAATACAGCAGGACCCAGGACTCCAGACTTGACATGTAGCGTAATACTGTTTGTGTTCTGTTACTTAGGTTCTGGTCCCTTTTATCTTTTTATAATCGAGATGCATGCACGTAACATATTATTGGTTTGGTTAGTTAAAAAGATTGTCTTAGGTTGGCGGGCATGTCTTCCTTCAATAGTAATGGACATCATGATGAGAACGAACGTGCAACAGGTAGCACAGCACCAGAAAGGGCAGAATCATCGGTGATTTCGGTGCAAGATTGGGGAAACTTTCACTCTTTTCTCTGATTCTCCCTTCGTGTACACGGACACGGACATGATATTGTACCAATGTTTTAAATAGCGGGTTATAGAATATAGCGGAGTGCTTTTAGAAAAGCTATAAAGGCTATAGCGCAGCTATAGCGGAAGCTATTGCCTATAGCGTTTTGCAAAACAATGAGAATATTTTTATCAAAAGATTTAGTAATTCCATCAATTACGACCCTCATTTCATATATGTGCATCCATCGTTAAAACACTCTAACACTCCAACATCCAAGCATGTATTTACCATATTTCCTAGCGATCGGAAAGTTCACATAATGAAAAGGCAACCATGATATGGACTATGAACAGCAAAACTCATCACCACGGCTTGCCTTTTGAGTTATAGCGGAATTAGCGGATAAAGTTAGTAGTAAAATTAACCGTTTAGCGGAGTTAGCGGCATTAGCGATAATATTAGCAATATCGTAGCGTCATCCCCCTCAAAAAGCTATAGCGGAGCTGTAACAGGCTATTTGAAACAATGTATTGTACGTGTGAGTGATTGGAGAGCGTCATGTTGATGACCTGTCCTACACGGTACCAACAAATTATTACATATAAACCATCTAATGTTATTAATCTAGCCTCCATAGTTTCACATTATTTTTGCTTCACTTCGAAAACATAGTGATTAATTTTATACATAAAACGTTCGTAGTAAATAAGCTTCTTGCCACCAGGTTATCTCTCAAGCCTAGAAATATTCATATTAATCAGAGGAACAAAGGAAATAAAAAATATTAATCACTGCCATATAAATGGATAAGATCAAAATACACCCATACATGTGTTTAAAGCTAACATCACTGCTATTATAAATTTTTTTAATACCCGACATTATCACTACTGAAAATTATTACTACAAAATAATAACAGAAAAAAATATGTATTGATATAAAAATAATAATAAGTAGTATATAAAGAATATGTATGCAAAACAAAATTATTAAAATAAGTAATAGCAATAAATTTAAACTTCCACAATATTCACACTAATTATCATAAAAAAGGTTCTTTACACATTGTGATGGATTGGGATTTTAATAGAATGCTTTTGACTGATACAGGACGTAGTGCAAAATTAAAGGAAGTTTCTGAGTTAGTTTTTATAATAAAATATTCAGGTTAGTCGGTAAATATGCGGATATATACTTGAGGAATCTCATGGTTTAATGCAACTGAATACATGGCTACCGACAAACTAAATTTCCATATTCTTATAAATATAAGAACGTTTCCTTAACTTATAAGCTTTAATGATAATGATAAGAACATATCTACTTATATATAAAAGTCGCAACCCACTAGGAGGCTTTAATGTCTATTTCTCTCAATCCACGTTGCGCCACATCATCCCAATTAATTTCAACCATTACATAAAGAAGGGTCTTAAAGATTAATACCATTTATATGATTTTCTTGGCTATTTGTAGCCACACGACCATCATCTTACTTAGCAGAAGCAATTATAATTTTTTTATCGCTATAGCTGTTGTGTTGGAGCACATAACACAACATGTTGTCTTACATAGTGCTTGGTCTTTATAATATTTTATTAATCTGCTTCCTCTCAAATCTCTTTAAGGTCATAGGACAATGAACCAATTTGGCTCTATCTCAAGGTCTGTCTAGACTATACGCATCATTCTATTATCCATCAAATTTATTTGGGTTATGTTGCAACTTAAAATAGCTTAATAAAACCGCTATCACGGGTGTTTTTATGTTCTTGATCTGATTCACTTTTATACAGATTTTGTGTTCTAGCATTAATATAAAATTGTTTTTCCTCTATCATTTTCTTATATGTATACATTACAACTATTTGATACAAAATTGTTTTTCCTCTATCATTTCCTTATATGTATACATTACAACTATTTGATATTCCATTGCCTTTTACTTTCCAATGAACAATTGTATATAGAAGATTCAACACTTAAGTGAGACATAAACGTGAATTCTTTCTCTGACGCATATGATTATGTTTTTCTTAGTCACTTAACTACTTATTAGTTCAAGATTATAATTCTAAAATCAATATCTTTTAGTCCCGCTGCAACGCGCGGGTAATCAACTAGTACTCATCAAACTTACCACCATTTTGTAATGATGGTACAAATCTGCACGTTCCTGTATGGTGCGCAAAAATTCTGAAGTCATTCATGCTCATGGTAGGGTTATTCAAGATGGAGAATCTGATGATGATGTTGCAATGCATGCTCAGCTCCAATTTGTAATTGGTATAAGGCGTCGATGGCATATTGTAGAGTTTTACTTTTAGACTGATCACTGCGAATTTTAGCTGAGGCACTGCCAACTATATTGAGGAAAGAGGTGCCTCATGTTCTTCATCCCTCATGTTATTTTCACATGCCTACTGCAGCTATTCTTAACTCCATAATCTGCTTCTAATTTTGGAACAAGCCGATATTAGGATATATATATTGTAGGACACATAGGCTTAGCTTTGTTGCATTGAGGATTATGAGAACCTACTGGAATGTTCAAAGCTATCTAAATGTTAGACTATGAAATGCTATGGCAAAAATGCTAAAACAAACAAGTAGATTATGAGAATGTGCACTAGGGATTGTGTGTATGACATAAAAGCTGACAATAGATGGGGAGCGAGAAAATTGCGAGATCCTGGATTTTTGGGGTTCAACAAGTAGAATATGGGGCAAAATTAGATTATCATGTTTGCTAGTGCTACCCCTACCGAAATCAGAATCTGAAAAATCTATACTGCAAACTCACTCCTAAAAAAAATCTGAAAGAGAGAAGGTTCCTTTATAACCTTTGTCCCCCCCCCCCATTCTCACCATCCACCACCAGAGCTGATCAATGGCCTGTAAGCCTAACTAGGATTGTGGTGACAAGGCTTTCATCGTTTCTTTGAGTGTGCGGTAGCCGGAGCCACGGGAGAGTCATTTGGAATGAGGTGGCGATGGTTCAAGACCTCCAGGTCATCGGTGGAGGTGACCACCTCGTTCCACATCTTGCTATGCAACTAACGTGGTGTCAGGCGGCCAAATCTAGGCAATGGAGGTGGATGTAGTGTTGGGCTGTTGGATCTATATGTTTTGGCGGTTGCAGCACCATTGGTGGTGGTTGCATTGTCTCGTGACATGGTGATCCCTGTGTCAACGCCATGGCTGGTGGTTGCATGAGTGATTCATATGTGCTAGTCTATGTACAGATCCTGTAGTTGGTGTCAAACGGTGATGACATCGTGTGTCGATGGGCAAGGTTGCGGCATGCGACAGTGGTGGATCGCATTAATGCTAGAAGACAACGAGGAGGGAGGCGATGAAGGGTCGGAGTTTCAATTAATATTTTGGCATGCTCAATTGGAGAACTCCATATTAAAGGTCTGCTAGACTTCATCAGTGCTAGCAATGACTACGGTTATGGGCGTCGTACTCCCCTTTGGGGTGTTGACGTGGAGTTATTCCATTTAGTATTTAGGTGAGAACCTATCTATGTTCTTCCTAAATGGACAATATTGGGGCTTGAGCTCGTCATCCTCCCTTGAGGAATCATCTTCAAGACTATTGTCAAGTCTTGTTGGGATTTCACCTTTGTGATTCCAAATTGTTGTTTGATATTTGATAATGGTTTGTCGCTCTACACGTCATTGGAGTGTATATGGAGGCACGATGAAGCTTGGCAACCTTGACATCTTATTTGTTTGTAGACATCATCAACAACTTGGAGTTGTAATGTGGATTGATATAGTGTGGCATCCCGTGAATGTCAAATCGTATTGGAGATCACCTTGATATATTCTGTTCTTCTACTTAATGAAAAAAAGTTGCTCAGGTGTGTTCTTAAAAACAACTGACCGAGATCATGTTTGAAGCAGAAGGAAAGCACCTTGTGCTACTAGAGACAAGGTGCAAAAGGAAAAAAAGAATAACACTGCTTCTGTAGGTAGCTGAAGTATCATATTATCACTCTTAAAAGCACACACCAACAAACGCTAGGTATATATAAATGTGGATACTTGCTTAAACTATGAGATTCACATCTCCCCTCATCTGACATCACCCCTGTCACATTAGCCATTGTTGGACTCCAATCATCAGCTCCACATATATGAAACTCCATTCAGCGCTTGGGAACTTGATCCTAACTCCCTCATTTCTTAAATTCTTGACGTTGTTGACTTTTTTTATTTCTCTTATTCAAAATATTTTTCATATGTAAAATTATAATTTGTATTTCAACTTCCTTTGATGATAAAACAAATTACAATAGAATATATATAATAACTTTTAAACTTTTTTTGAATAAGACAAATGATCAAATATAACAAAAAAATTAATGTCAACAATTTAAGACCGGAGAGAGTTTCTAATAAAACTTGGTAAGACTTGCTTCTCACTTGTATTTGAATAATGAAGCACTCCCTACGTCCCAAATTACTTGCCACCCTAAATCATTAACTGATTCATTGAACATTCCCTCTGAATGTGGACAAACAATATGTCCATATCCACTAAACATTCTCTACAAAAAAAACTTTAAATTGGGACGGAAGGAGTAAGATACAACAGTGATAGAAGATGTTAATTCTTGGTAAAAAAAATACTTAGGGTTAGCATGAACTCGATGAGTACCTCTAAAGGCTGAAAGGCCCCAAGTTGATAATAATGACAAAAGGAATCAAGAATTTTCAAACAACAGAAGATTAGCACAAGTCGCATGCACCACTTACTGACAAAGCAGGGGGTGTGACACATGCCTACTGCCGCCGAGCGAAAGCCCCTGGTCGAAAAGGATAGGGATGTCCAAAGGCAGGCCTCCCTATAGCAGCTGACGTCGCAGCAACGTAGCCATCCGTGGCCCCTTTAAAAAGCTCTCTCGCAGCCCACAAGCTCAGCTCTTCCTATCACCTCCGCACAAAGCCAAATTTCATCCTTCTCCTTCCCCACCACTCCACCACCACCGCGCCACACGCCCGCCCGAGAGGAAAGATCAAAGCTTTAGCAAGCAAGCGCCTTGCGTTCATGCAGTGCATGGCGCAGGAAGGCTCCGAGGCCTCCGTCGCAAGCTCGTCGCCGCAGCCGCCGCCGTCCGCCTCCTCCTCCTCCACCACGTCCTCCGCCGCCGCGTCCTCCTGGTGGCGCGACATGGCGCACCCGGCAGCCTACGCCGCCTGGCCGCCGCCTCCAGGCGCCGTCGTGGCGGCGCGGTGGCCCCCGCTGGCAGCGGCGGCGCACCAGCACCAGCACCAGCACCGGACGTCGTCCTCCGGCGCAGACGACGACCTGTCAGCCTCAAACATGACGTCCTTCACCAACACCTCCGGCAACCACTCCGGCCTCAGCATGGACTCCTCCGTCCCGGAGGCGGCCGCCGTCGCCGCCGAGAGCCACCTCTGGAACCAAGTCCTCATGTACGTATATTATATCTAAGCATACATATATATATATATGTATATGTATGCATCCGCACATGTCAAGATCAACGCGTCCTGCAAAGATTTGCATATTCGACGGGGGAGGGGAGTGAAAAGACGGCATGCGTCTCCACTACCCTTTGTCCGAATGCCTCCAAAGCAGCATCGCTTTGCCTAGATTCTAAATTCTAATTTAACGAATACTTTTGGTGCAAGTCTACCAAGCTACTACCCATCTCTTATTCATCCTGCTTAATTCCCCCGGCCAGCTCTACCCTCTTCTATCCCTGCTAGACTAAATCATGAACCGAGACAAGAATATGTACTGCAAGAGTATAGCTTCTTGTAGTGGCAGGCCAGGGAAGAAAAGCACAAGGATCAGGAACTAAAGCAAGCAACGAAAGGGGCTTTCCGATTTTTCAAACAGTGATAGAAAGGGTTTTTACATCTGTGTACATAAATTTGCGATTCTTTGGCGACAAAGTGTTGTTCATCACTTTATTTGTGCCAAGCTATATATACCTAGCCAGGTTACTGCAAAAAGTGCTAATAAACAAGGCTTGCATATATGCGAGTCCACGAAATTCGAATTTTACATCTGTAATTTAGAACTACTGGGGATTCTATGCTTGGAATAGAATTTCTTCTTCGACAAGACATTTATAAATATAAGTTATCAAATCCCTTGCTAGCTTACTAATAGGGTTGGGTAGAACCTAGGTAACAATGCCAAATTAGCTAATTATTTTGTTCTGGAGCAACTAAGATGTGTGCTTGGTACGGATCGCCGAAAAGTGGAGCCATATCAAGCATCCGTGTCCCCTGCTGCTGGGTACTTTACCCCAATTCCCAAAGATGATCTCTCTTCGATTACATTCTCGACATGCACTCCATTTAGTAACGAACGGCTTTAGTTGTTTAAATTACCATCGAGTGCCTAATGATACATATATCACTACAAAATTATTATCACTAACGCAATATAGCTTGGTGCTACTTTTGCTCATCTCCTTTTTGGCTCTTCTATCTAATATTACCAGGGGCACCGGCGGCGAGGGTTGGGCGGAGCATGCAGACCGTGCACGACGCCCACGACGACAGCGAGAACTTCCTCGAGCTGCTCAACTCGAGGACGCTCGCACCGGAGCTCTTCGCCGAGCCCCCGGCCTGCGACTACCTCAAGAAGATGGAGTACGGCAGCAGCGGTGGTGGTGGCGGCGGCTGGCCGGACCACCACCACTTCACCGCCTTGGAGAAGCACCTGGGCGCCGGTGGCTACGGCGCCAGTGCGCTGGCCCACCAGCAGCACCACGCGGCGAACCTGTCTGACCTGGTGAGCAACTGGTCCATCGCGCCGCCCAACCCGTGCGGCCTCGGGGACCGGGCCGGGGGCCCATGCGATAACGCGGTGGGCCACGGCACCAAGGCCACCTTCTTCCTCGACTCCGGTGGCGTCAAGAACGAGATGAGCGGTCACGGCCACAACGCGGCGGCGATGTTGCAGCACGAGGCGGCTGGTGGGGCAAGCAGCGCCGCCGGGCAGGAGTTTCTTAGGCCCATGGGGTACAGCTCCATGATCGGGCTCGGCAGCCAGCAGAGGACGGCCATGTACGGTGGCGCCATCGACGTGCCGTGGGGGAACAATGCGAGGAGCCTGACGGACCTGATATCGTTCGGCGGGGCGCAGGGAAAGCCGGAGCCGCTCGCCGTGCCGGCGAAGACGGCGGCCGAGTTCAAGAAGCAAAGCCAGGAGATCTCTTCGCCGGTAAGAGTGGTGGATGATGTTCACCTCGATTGTTTTGCAAGTGAAAATGTGCAAGATCTTGATGAAAATGAGCTGAACTAATGTTTCATTGATTGTTGGGTTGGCGCAGGCGAAGACGAGTAGCGGTGGCGGCAGCCGAGGGAGCTCGGCGGCGAGCGAGGGGAAGAAGAAGAGGTCGGAGGAGCAGCAGGGGTCGGAGGGGAACGCCAAGAAGTCCAAGAGCGATAGTTCCTCGCCCACGTCGTCGCTCAAGGTATGATCATCCATATCTACCATGCAAGTCGGAAGCTTGATGACTGTTGCCATGCATGCATGCTTCTTTGTAGCTACCAAAACTACTAGCTCCCAAAATCCTTAAATCGAGAGCCCCGACTCCTCTCTACAAATAATGATTCATAAACCGTTGATACAGAGGCATTACTTTCGGTTTCATTAATTAGACAGTTTTATGAATCCATACATAAGAATAATATGTATGGGAGATAAACTCACAATATTTAAGTATTATATGTTGTTCCAAATTAAATGCTGATGTTCCTTGTTTAACAGTCGTCGTCGCAGTTGCCTAAAGTGAAGTTAGGAGATAAAATCACAGCATTGCAACAGATAGTTTCACCATTTGGGAAGGTAATAAAGTTTGTACTGTAAGCACATGGTAGTTCTATCGAGAGCGTTTCTTGAATTACAGCTCGGCTGACACACTTCTTTCTATTATATACGTGAAAATATATATCAGACGGATACAGCGTCAGTTCTTTATGAGGCGATAAATTACATCAAGTGGTTGCACGAGCAAGTGCAGGTAATTTGACTACCAAGTCCCTCTTGACCACTCTTGAGTCATTTTGTATGGGCATCTGTGACGTACATTTATAGTGCTTTTATGATACCTCAAAGTTCAATAAGCATCCATGTCATTCTTTTCTAGTAATCGTGTACTGGAAAATATTATGAAATTAAGCTAGGAAAATGATTGACATTGCATACTTGTGGCTTTCTTATATAATTTTATTTTATCTCTAGCAAGCATATATATACTTCTCCATTCAGAAAATGAAGTCGTTAGGACTTAGGACAACAAAAAAATGAACTGTAGCTCTAGTGCACATCAGCTGTCTTAAACGGCATCAATTCCGGAATAGTGAGTATATGGTTTCTAAGTCTTCAATCAACGTAAAAGAATATGAAAGCTTTCTGTTTTGTCAATTTTTTGTAATGGAAAACTTTTCTGGTCTTTTTATGACTTCCATAACATATAATCACTGCAATTATTGATTGTCAAAAAGGATGTTTCAAAGAAAAGCTCCCAAATATAAATAGGAAAAAGACACTCCTTTAACATTAGGGGACCTGGAATGATATAATGCAACCAACTACTAGAAGACACGTGTCTTACCTCCAAAGCCTATGTCGACTCATACCCTTCTTAGAGGGGCCCAGAGGAGTTCTCCTTTGCTCCTATTTTGCACAACATGGGTGCTGCTAGTGCTCCTGCTTTTGTGTAATGGAATGCATGGTCATGGCCCCCTTATACATCCTTTGGCAGTTTGGCTCTATCAGCTCCGGATAAAGGAAAAACGTGGCAAACTTTGTTCAAATCAATCAGCTTCTGATGAATTCTAGTTTAAACTGAATCGTCTTTTCTATGTTTGCAGCTGCTGAGCGATCCATACATGAAGACAAGCAGCAGCAAGGTAAAGGTTTAAAGCTGCTACCTCTTTTCCATTATGTTTTCAAGATATATATAATGGTAACTGAATTTACGAAAGCCACTTTATTATGTTTGGAGAATATATACAAGCTGGGATCAAACAGTATCCAACTGTGGTGGAAGAACATATCATTGATAATTATAGGGCACATATTTATGCCTCATTTGGAACCTATTAGTTTTAGCAACCACATATATTCCTGCTTTGCATGAGGGTCTTTATTAACTGTGATCTAACAAAGTAGGATACGATTTTGTCAGGACTACAACACATGGGGAGGGCTGGACAGGAAAGAGAAAACAGAAGCAGAGATTGATCTGCGAAGTAGAGGCCTTTGCTTGGTGCCGGTCTCATGCACGCCTCAAGTGTATAGAGATAACAACGGCCCGGATTACTGGACACCCCCGTATAGAAGCTGCTTATACCGATGAACTGATTATTGTTCATGTTTATTCAGTAATCTTACTGAGGGGTAATAATTTGTCGTGAATATATGTTTTAAAGATCGATGACAGACATATAATTAGCCTCGAGTTTAGAGATTACATTATGCTCGACATAAGTTAATTTAAATTCAATTCCTAATGTATCTGGTATGTTCATTAGACAGCTTGTATTTATGTTGCAGTGCACTATTACTGCTGTATTAATTCTTTACAACTTCATGAGAGATATATCATACAATTTAACTGAGATATACCTGGATACTTTTTTGCTTCTAGATTTATTTCAGTGGTTGTGAGTTGTGCATAGTACGCATACGCACAACACATTCAGAGAGATGAGATATCCAGACAGAAACGTGTGATGAAAATGCAATCTGATCCCAAGCTTCCATACTTACCGCCTTACATGTGCTTGCGCTTGGGGTGAAATAGTGTTGAAACAATGATTGATTAAAAGATATTAATCAAGTCTAATCTTTTTATCAAAAATGAAGGAGAAAACTAAATAATGATATGTACAACATTGTTGACTCAAGAAGTTTTCACGAAAATAATAGTCAATAAGTGTGTATGATTCAAAAGCAACATTGTAAGAAAGATTAAGGAAAAGCAAAAGGCTACAAAATTTGATATTAGAAGATATAAAAGTGCAACACCTAGGCATATGACTAATAATTGTTAATTACATAAACCACGACATATGTCACTTGGAGTATGAGATTCCTGTCCATATAAGATTTTTTGTTGCAAATCCATACTCCCTTGCTATTATCAAATGGTTCTAATTCATCTTATTCTCATGAAAATGTATTTGAATCTTAAACTTTGCAGGACACTGTTTAAATTTTAATTTGCATAATTTTTTTAAAACAAGATTATAGTTTCAAAATTCACTAAATGGAATCAGTTAATCATATGCAAATTGGGGAGATTTGTGCAACCAAACTTGGTATGTGGGAGCTAATTTGCAGCAAGTTGACTTAAGAGTAGGAATCTCAAACTCCAATTAACATGAGGCGGTTTAATTTATGAAATTATCTGTAACTAATAATCAAAGCATTTCAAACATATGGGGTCACACATACGCTGGATTCGATGATGGCCATGTGTCCACTGATCTTAACCTGTCACTCAGCAGTTAGGAAAAAGAAAATGCAGACCATAATCAGGAGAGACTGTCATCAGATCTAATTCCAGTGGTTCAGATCAATCCGCTATAGGAGTGCTACTATAAAATAAATAAATGTTAACGACAGAGAATCACATCCTCCTTCGAATCAGCTAGTTCTATGTCCTAAGTACTAGCAATGAACTATAGGTTAGTCCTCTACTACCCTTTGCTCCGCATAAAAATTATTATTTTTTCTCTGAGGCAAGCGTTATCTATTCTCTGCTGCGCGCTTTTAGGATGAGCATCACCTTTGGTGTCTAGGAGGTGCTAAGGGCCTTAGCCCTTAGTGCCCTTGGTCTTGGCCTGGGAGAAGAGACGGGTTAGTCTTTTGTTCCAGTCTTGTTTGTTGTGTGTTGTCTCTTAGTCTTAGTCCACTTTTGTAATCTTCACCTCACGGCGTCAGCCGGAGTGAGGTACTTGAGACTTCTAATGTGTCATTTTTTCCTCTCTTAATATAAAGGTACATACCTTTCCTGAACATTTTGTACGGAACCGCCTCACGAAGAAGCGTTTTCATCACCAGGATCATCTTGGGTTGCACCACGCGCTATGATGTCCGATAATACAACATACAAACATAAGCAAATACAATGGAGATAAAGATACAAGTCTTTTACATCCATCCCGATTCAAATATTACATCAGTCTCGTCGGTGCGAAAGCAATTAAGTTCGAAAACATACTAATACAACGGAAGCAAATTAAAAGGGTACAATCACTCTCACAACGATACACATCGGGGCCTCCAGTAGAGACAGGTGTTTTTCCCTAGAACACCTTGTTGGCACATCAACGCTCTACTCCTCGGGACCCCACCATTCCCAGGCGTAGTGTCCTACAACGGCAAACGACGATTCATGTCAATCCTCCTGTCCACCTACGTCGCCTTGCTCAAGCTGGTTCTTCGAAAACCACATAGAGCAAAGCCCCGAGCAACTAAAGCTCACCAAGACCGACCCGTCAAAGTGGCCATCTACAGCTGACTCCTATACATGCAAAGACCGGAGAGGTAGGGTAAAATAAGCACCGAGCCATCGTACAAGTAATTCCCTACTTTCATCTTTTAGCAGTTCATTAAGTTGTGTCAATAAATAAAATTTAGATTGCACTAAGCTATTTGTCGGTGTTCGAACCACCGGCTGTAGAATTTGTCCCGGGGTTGCGCGTTTTAGGCTGGATGGTGCACAAGGGAAGACACGAAGGGTTTAGGCTGGTTCGGGAAAGCTCCCTACGTCCGGCGGGGAGGGGGGGGGGTCTCACGACGTCGTGTTCCTTGCGCCAAGATGGAAACGCGGAGTACGAAGTGGTGGGAGAGGAGCGTGCTCCAAGTCCCGTGCAAGAGTGCGTGTGCGTTGGAGATTGATGTCCTCCGTCCCTCTTTTGGGTTGAAGAGTCTCACCCCTTTATAGTCATAGGGGCGGGACCCTAGTTACGAGGAGAGAGAAAGGGAGAGATAGAGAGAGAGAGATAGTCGAGCTTCGGCGTTGTCCGGTCGGCCTCCTCATTGTACGTTCCGTCCGGGTTGATCGGGTAGTCGCGTCGTCCCTGTAGTGACGAGCATCCGGGTGGAGTGCTCCGCAATCGGGGGAACCGCGGGCGGTACTGTTCACGAGTGGTTGGATTGGGACGTGCCATGCCCGTCCTTCTTTGTCGAGCGTGATGATGCTTCGGGCACGGCCAAGACGCGGGAATGGTTATTCCTCCGAATCGAGCCTTGCGAGAGGAAGGTCGGGCGAGACGGGCGTAACTCGAGCTCGACCTTGAGTTACACCTGTTCGACGGACGTGGTGGGGAACCGTACGTTCGTACAATTAGCGGTCGGCGGCTTCTCCCGGAGCCTGCGGTCCACGCCAACTCCTGCCATTTCAACGAGAACGGGACGTCCCATCGGCGTGCCCCGACGGGAGCAGGTGGCAGCAGGAGGGATGGGCCGCAGGCCTCCCTCCAATGATTCCGGGCCGAGCCCACGTGGGCGCCGGGCGGCTGGAATTAAATGCGGTGGGTGATCGAGTCACGAGGTCGAGCGCGTGCCAATGGTCGTGCGGGACGGAACCCCTCGACTAAGACGCCCGGGTCGTGCGGGGCGGACGTCTTCGAGTGGGTCTCCGGGATTGTTTCCTGGCCGGTCCATGCGGGTGTGGGCCACCCTTTGGTGATGACGTGGCTGCGCTAACCCTCTATTTGGGTGGGTCCGGACGCCGCCACGTGGCAGCGTTAATCCTTTTCCCCGACAGTAGCCTCGCGCCTCCGGATGAGTCAAGGACTCGTCCGGGGATTTTTCGAGAGGTAGGGGTCGTCTTACACGTGTTCCTCGTTGGGAGCGTTTTCTCCGCCGGGTGCGCGCGAGCGCGTCCGGTGGACAGTAGCTCCCGAGCCGGGGGATAAGTCATGGACTTATGCCGTGGCCGAGACGCTTTATCGTGATGCGGTCCCGCCGTCGGACCTCGTGTTTGCGATGCCACCCCCGAGCCTTCCGCGCGTTGCGAACAGCCGATCGAGGGTGTTTCGTCTAGGTCGTTTTCCCCATCCGCGTCGCGTTCGTGCGACGGAGGGTAGAGCAGATCCGCGATTCGCCCGGAAGGGCCGGCACGCGGGGCTCGGGGAGCTCAATACGGGAAAAGTTCGAGCGGAGTCGCGGTTTCTCGTCGGGGAGATTCCGTCGGGCCCACCGGGGACAACTCCGTGAATCCGTGCGATCACCTTCGATTGGGACCCAAAAACCGTTCGGTGGGTTTCGGGGGCTCGATGCCTCTCTACGATGAGATTCCCCTTAGTCGAGGTCGACCGGGACTCGAACGTGCTAGTCAATGCCCGTTGCGCTTGCGCGCGTGGGTCGCGGCCGCTAGGTGGGCCCATCGACGTCACTACCGGCTCGGGAAATGTTTGCACGAGGCGGCTGTCGAACCCTTCGGTCGGGCCAGCCTTCGAACCTCGGCGGGCGGGGCCGTTGAGACAGTTTTCAGCCTCTTATCCCCTCTTACCTTCAAGGTCGAGCCTCGGTCGGTCGTGCCCCAAGGTCGAGCGCTCGATCTTGGCGGAAGTCGGGTAGTGACCGAACCGCTCCCTCGGGGTGTGTGCCCTTTCTCGTCTCCGCATGCGGGAGAGGGGGTACGAAAGGACGAACGCACGAGAGAGAGGAGGGGGATTCTTACCGTCTCGGCTTCCATGGTTCGGAGATCGAGGCGGGTTCTTATCCATCGGTGGCGCGTAGTGGCGGGCCCGCGCGGCACGGGGTCGGTTTCCGCTCGATAGTGGTGGGACCCGTGCGGTAAGTACGGGAGGCCGGGGTGTAAACCTGCGAGACGGCGGTGTGGGAATCGAGAGGAGGGAGATTTAAGAGAATTTACCGGGGTAGTGGCGATCGTGGGGCCCGCTACGGAATCGAAGGGTCGCGGCTGCCCGACGCAGCCCCCTATTTAGCGATCGCTCGCCGAGTCCTTGGCTCCCACGCGCCGTCGCCTTCTACGCCTTTGCCTTCTTTGCCCTAGCTCTTCTTCTTCTTGTCCCAGCTCTCGCCCTCCAAGCTTTTGAGCCTTTTTTTCTTCTCTTTCACCATGTCTACTTGGACTCGATCCACGACGACGCGGGCGGAGCTCGACCGCCTGGTAACGCAGGGGTTGCTGCGCGACCGCGGTCCCAACAGGTGGTGGATGCTCCCCGGCAATGAGTCCCATCCGCAGCCTCCCCGGGGCTACGTGGTCTCGTTCCTGCATTTCCATGAGCGTGGCCCGGGGACGTCGGGGAACGACTTCCTACGGGCATTGATGTTCCAGAGCCACCTGGAGCTCCAGCATCCGAACCCCAACGGGATTCAGCGGTTGAGCACCTTCGTCGCTCTCTGCGAGGGTTTCCTGGGGATGGAGCCCGACCTCGACCTCCGGCGGTATTTCTTCCGCATCAACCTCCACCATAGGAGGAATTCCGGAGGCGAGGAAGTTCCCGCGCACGTCGGCTGCGCGGGGATCGTGATGAAGAGGGACCATGGTAGGGACTACATCACGGTGACCACCCCTCGTCGAACCGGGTGTGGCACCCGAAGTGGTTCTACCTTCGGCAGGACCCGGGACATCCGTTTCCGGCCTTCGAGGGTCGGGTCTTCGAGGAGGCCCCGGAGGAATGGAAGTGGGGCTGCCCTCGTGCCAGCCAACGGAAGGTCGACCTGGTCATCGAGGCGATTCGGTTTCGGCCCGGTCCAACGTCGACGCGACGGTGGTGGTGGGCTCCTTCCACAAGCTTAGGTTCGCGCCGCCGATGCGGCGCTCGATGTTAATGCATCGGGTGTCGGGTAATGACCGTGTCGTCCCCGACACCGTGATGGCGGTGCGAGAGCTCGACGACGGCACCGTCGCCCTGCGCGTTCGGAGCGCGGCGGGGACCGCGCGCGCGTGTTGGTATTTCTTACGTCACGAATGAATCTGCAAGCGCACGGAATACCGTTGTAGCACTTCACCCGGGAGTATTCCAAGGTATCGTATTTATATCCGCGAGGGAACGAGTATTTCTGCAACAAGGTTAGTTTACCCGGGGACAACCAAGACAACGTAGCAAAATAGGGTCGAGAGGGTGACTCTTATCTATTTATCCTTTAAAGGTAGACGAACGCAAGCTAGACTTGTTTACTTCGGGCACCGTCTTAGGCTTGGTCTGCCAAGCCACTCCGGTCTACGAAAGCTCTACTATGTACCCGAACGTGGAGGGTTCCTTTGGATGACAGGGCTGTCACTTCCTGCCACCTACCTCTACAAACCGTGGGGCACACAGCAAACAAAGGCGATCTCCGGCCCTAGACACCACGTCTATGCTATTGACCACTACTCTAGCCTCGGCCTAGAACCGAGTTCGGAAAGCTAGAGCACTTCTTGTGAAGCGATGATCCCGTAAACAAGTATAACAAGGATTACGTCTAACACAAAGATATGTCACGATAGATAAGTAGATCACCACGTATAAATCACCAAAAAGAGTGTTTACACGCCAAGGTAAAAGAGAAGGAAATACTACTCCACTTTACAAAAGGGAGGAACACTCCTTCCTCTTCCTTGCCCTCTCTCCTATTCTACTAAGATACAAGAGGCCCTTGGCCTAAGGATGAGAGTTTTGTCTTGTATCTTGATGTTGGTGGTGTGTTGAGAGAGGGGGTGTAGCCCTTTATTTATAGCCTTGGAAGGTCGGCAACTTGGAGGCGGTTCCGGACGTCGGTGGCATTAATTGCAGGTGGAACCGACCTCCGGACGTCGGTGACAAACCGCCGAGAAAGATGGGCCGGGGGGCCCACTGTCGGTTCGGCCGAACCCACTAGGGTGGTTCGGCCGAACCGGCCTGGACTCCCCGGGCTTCATTCTTCTCCGGTGCCTTCCCCTGGCTGTGTACTTGGCCCAATCCACTTGCTTGGTTTGATGTTGAGGCTCTGTTTTGTGGTTTTGGGCTTTTGGACTATATTCTTTAGTCCGGGAAAATCCGTCGATTGCAAAGTCCATGTTTCGTGCATGTTTTCCCCTGTTTTCATATGAATTGCACCTGCATTCATAATTTCACCAAGACTAGTGGAATTTGTTAGAAATAATCCCTATGTCTATACTTGGTGATGGTGTTTGATTCAAAAAGATGCAACATGTTGACGGTAAAATTGGACCATAAGGACCGTCAACGGCGCGCTTGGCTCTGTCCGGGCGCCTCCCATGAAGCCGCATCCGAATGCCCTGGACGTTGTAAGTTAACTCGACCTTCGTTGTCCCGTAGCTTTTAGTCAAGTTTTTGTCTTTAGTTTGTTCGCTGACCCACCCTCTTTTCCTTCTTAGTCCGCTCTGGGTCCCACTTAATCGACGCACCGGGCTTCGCCTTTCCGAGGGAGCTGCCCGGCGCGAGGCCAACCGCCTTCACGCCGCGGAGGTGCGAGGCCGAAAGAAAGGCCACGAGGAACACGGCCGTGAGGCTTCAGTCGGCGAAGACGGCGCGAGACGTCGAGCGCCGGAGGAAGAGGGAGGCGTACCGGGCCGCGGGGCTGAATCCCGACACGGCGTCCACCGCTTCGACCCCGAGGCAACGGACTCCGAGGAAGACGGCGGAGCCGGCGAACATGAGAGCGATGGGGATTCCCCGCTCATCTTCTCCCGCCGTGCCGCCACCCCGGGTCTCGGGTCTTCGGCTCCCTCGACCTCGACCTCCGTGGCCGACCCCTCGAGTCGATCCGTTCCTCACGGGGGTGAGTCGAGCTCTAGGGTTGGCGAGGCACCTCGCGCGGGGGAACCGAGGCTACCCTGGATCCCTTTTTGGGACGAAGTAGTCGACCTTACGGTAGATCCTTACGTTGCTGCGAGGAGGCTGCGGAGATGATCGCCGAGCTAGTCGGAGGCGATACCGATCTTAACCGCGCGCCGCTGCGCTCGGGGAGGAGGCGGCGGATGGCGTAAATCTGCGATGTCCTCCGTCCTCCGCCCCCGTGGACGTGGTGTCCGCGCAAGGTTCCAGCGCGGAGACGCTGCGAGCCCAAGAAGTTGGCGGGGCGTCCCCGAGCCGGCGAGGGCGACGCGGAAGACCGACGCGCGGACACGCGCGTCGATGTCTCCGAACCTACTGCGACCGGAGAGACGGTCTTGCGGCGTGCGGACGCGCATGTCAATGCCCTTGAACCTGCTGCGCCTAGCGAGAGGGGTGCCGCGGAGGCCTTCCCCACGGTCGAGGTTCCGGTGAGAGCTCGCCGAGAGGACATCGCGGCCGGTGGTCGACCCGTCGGTGGCCGCCGCCAAACGCGTTCGTGAAGGCGAGCACGGCGAGAGCGCTCCCGCGCCCAAGCGAACGGTGCCTCCGCGAAGGAGGGCGCCGCCCACGACTCGCGCAAGTCGTTGACCTCCTCCGCGGTGCGGGCTGCTAGGTCGAGGAGGACGGCCGTCGAGGGGAGTCGACCGCCGCGGTAACGGCGGCGGGAGGTGCGCCGGCGGAGGCCGGCCGTGCCCGGGGCAGCCTCCGGACCGGAGGTTGTCGAACTATCTCGGCCGGGCTCGCGCCGACCGTGCGGGCGTTCTTGGCCCGGCTCGAGTCGGAGGCCGGGGAGTTGATGCGGGCGGCCGGTGAGGTTCGCGCCGGTCCGGACGCGGCGCTTGCCCGGGAGGAGGCTCTCCGGGCGGCGAAGGAGGCGGCGGAACTCGAGGCTGCGGAGGCACGCCGCTCGAGGGGAGGCGCTCGCTGCGCCGGCTAAGGCCGAAGAAGCCGCCTCGGCGGCGGAGAGGGTCAAGGCGGCGCTCCAAGCGGAGCGGGAGGCGAGGCAAAAGGCCGAGGCCGCGGCGGAGATCTCCCACCGGACTGCGTCCGGATATCTCCGCGAGCTTCGGGAGCAGCGGGTCCGGAAGGAGGGTAGGTGCTCGGAATCTTTCCTCCTTGACCTGAATCGGGCTCCTTAGCCGTTTCCTCGATCGCCCGAGCCCGGGTTCCCGAAGTTCTATTCTCTTTTGCAGGGTTGGAGCGAGAGGCTGGCCACGGCGGAGGCGTCGCGGGGGCAGCTTGATGCTGCCCTGGGCCGCGCGTTCGTCGAAGTGGAGGTCGAGCGGAGCGTCGAGGCCACTCTGCCGGAGCAGATTGGCGTGGTAGTTCGAGGGGCTAGGCGCTCCGTCGTGCGAGCGACCTTTGCGGTGTTGGCGTCCCATTACGAAGACCTTGACTTCGGGGCCGTCGGCACCGGGCTCGTCCCCGGCTTCGCCGGCGTCGAGCTGGAGTTGCTTGAAGGCCGAGACGCGCGTGCCCGCCGATGCCCTGGCTGCAAAGCTCAAGGAGGAGCCCCTCCCCAAGTCGTAGGAAGAATAGGGGATTAGTTTTTCGCTCTTTATTTTGTTCGAGAACAAAGGGCGTGGTTCCCCGCTTGTAAATAACTTTAAGTTTTGTTAAATCGTTCTGCGCTTGATCCCTCGAGGTCTCGCTCTTTATCAAGCAATTTTAATTTAAACTTGAATGTGTTTTGGCCTTTTCATCTTGTCTCGTTAAGTCACAAAGTTTGAGCCGCCGAGCCTCGCTGAACTTAGTCGTATTTGGTGAGCGTCCGCTAGGGCCGCTGGGGCGCTCGAGCTTCGGCCTTCCGACCAGTTTAGGCTGTGAGTTCGTTTGCTCGCGCTTACTTTGGTCGTCGGTGAGGTTCGAATTCAAGGCCAAGCGAAACTTAGCAGATTTGTTCGCGAAGAAAGAGCTCGGTGTAAGTGATTTTTGTTTTCGAAAAATCGTGGTTTCGCCCGCCGTCCCGGCCCCCGAGTGAGGCTCAACCTCGCAGCGGAGGTCGAGGGTTACTTGTACTTGGCGGGCGCTCGCTTTTAAGAGTAAAGGAACAAATGCAAGCTTAGGGATAGAACTTACGTAAGCTGCGCAATGTTCCGGGCGTTGGTTAGCTCTCGACCCTCCACCGTCTTTAGCTTGTAGGAGCCGGGTCCGATGATGCGTGCGACGATGTAAGGTCCCTCCCATGGGGAGGGATAGTTTATGACGATCCTTGTTGCTCTGCACTCTACACAGCACCATGTCTCCGATATTGAACCCCCGGCTCTTGACGTTGCGATCGTGGTATCGTCGGAGTGCTTGTTGGCACTTGGCAGAATGCAAGAGTGCGGCATCGCGCGCTTCTTCGAGTTGGTCCGCTGCGTCCTCGAGGTCCGTCCGGTTCCCTTGCTCGTTGAAGGCGCGAACTCTTGGAGCGCCGTAGTCGAGGTCGGTTGGTAGGACCGCCTCGATCCGTAGACCATGAAGAATGGCGTGTAGACGGTGGCTCGACTCGGAGTCGTTCGAAGACTCCGAGAGGACGGCCGGTAGCTCGGCTGCCCAACGACCGCTAAAACGTTTCGGGCGATCGTAGATGCGCGGTTTGAGCCCTTGCGGGATCATGCCGTTGGCTCGCTTGACCTGCCCATTGGTCTCGGGGTGAGCAACGGCTGCCCAATCCACTCGAATGTGATAGTCGTCGCAGAATGTGAGGAACTTCTTTCCTGTGAACTACGTGCCATTGTCCGTGATGATCGAATTTGGAACACCAAAACGATGGACGATGTCAAGAAAGAACTCGACCGCCTCCTCGGAGCGAATTTTGCTGATAGCACGAGCTTCAATCCACTTCGTGAACTTGTCGATTGTGACGAGCAAGTGGGTGAAGCCTCCGGGCGCTTTTTCGGAGGGCCGACCAAGTCTAAACCCCGGACCGCGAAAGGCCAAGTGACGGGTATAGTTTGCGGGGCCTGAGCAGGCTGGTGCATCCGTCGAGCATAGTATTGGCAACCCTTGCATCGATGAACGATACGGGTCGCATCCGCCACGGCGGTAGGCCGATAGAAGCCTTGTCGAAAGGCATTACCCACGAGGGTCCGTGGCGCGGCGTGGTGGCCGCAAACGCCCGCGTGTATGTCGCCGAGGAGTCGCGCACCTTCCTCGATCGGAATGCATCGTTGTAGGACCCTCGACACGCTGTGCTTGTAAAGCTCGCCATCGACCAAGACGAAGGACTTAGAGCGCCTATGCGGACGTCTTGCTTCGGTCCGGTCGACCGGGAGTTTGCCGTGGAGGAGGTACTCGACGTACGGCGTTCTCCAATCAGGCTGGTTGTGGCGCGGCGACCGCCGGTGTGTCGATTTCCATGGCTTCCTCAATCGCCGGTGGAGGTCCAGCCCCGAGGCCTCGTCTTGGCTCGGGTGTTCCTTCGAGTCGAGATTGGCGCCGGGGGAGGTCTCCGGACTTGCCTCGACGGACTTTTGCTCACTGCTAGGAGAGGCGGGAGGTCGTACCGACGGTTGGAGCTGATCGTGGGCGAAGATGCCCGTCGGGACCAGCTCCCTGCTAGACGCCATTTTGGCGAGCGAGTCCGCCGCCTCGTTAAGTCGTCGGGGAATGTGCTTAAGCTCGAGCCCGTCGAACTTCTCCTCGAGCTTCCGCACCTCTTGGTGGTAGAGCATCGGCGTATCGTTTCGACGAGCTCGACTCTTTCATGACTTGGTCGACGACGAGTTGGGAATCCCCGCGGACCTCGAGTCGCCGGATTCGGAGCCGGATGGCGATCCTAAGGCCGTTCACCAAGGCTTCGTATTCGGCCACGTTGTTCGAAGGCTGGAAAATGCAACCGGATGGCGTACCTCATTTGTACCCCCGGGGAGACAAAGACGAGTCCAACGCCGTCTCCTTGGCGCATTAACGACCCATCGAAGTACATAACCCGAGTACTCTTGATCCACCGGCGCCGGTGGCAGCTGAGTCTCCGTCCACTCCGCGAAAAAGTCAACTAGTACTCGGGACTTTATCGCCGTCCGGGCGCGTAGGTAATATCATGCCCCATCGGCTCGAGAGCCCATTTTGCAACCTTGCCCGCCGACTCCTGTTTTCAATGATGTCGCGCGAGAGGCAAGGAGCTCACCACGGTTATCGAGTGCGAGTCGAAGTAGTGGCGTAGCTTGCGTGCGGCGACCATCGGGCGTATAGGATCTTGAGCACCTGCAGGTATCGAGTCTTCGAGTCGGAGAGTACTTCGGCGACGTAGTAGACGGGACGCCGTACTTTGAGCGCATGACCCTCTTCCTCGCGCTCGACTACAACGGCGGCGGCGACGACCTGCGTGGTCGCCGCGACGTAAAGCAGGAGTTGTTCCCCGGGGATCGGGGAGTCAAGATTGGAGGGTTAGCCGGGATGCGCTTCACTTCGTCGAGTGCGACCTGCGCCTCCTGGGTCCACTCGAAGCGCTCGGATTTCTTGAGGAGCTTGTAAAGCGGCGGCGCCCTTTCTCCGAGCCGAGAGATGAAACGACTCGGCGCCGCTAGGCACCCCGTGAGTCGTTGTACCCCTTTGACGTTCGGATCGGACCCATGCGCTCGATGGCGGTGATCTTCTCCGGGTTTGCCTCGATGCCACGCTCCGAAACGACGAATCCCAATAACATCCCTCGAGGTACCCCGAAGACGCACTTCTCGGGGTTGAGCTTAACGCCGTTCTCGCGTAGCTTGGCGAACACGCGTTCGAGGTCGACCACGAGCTGGTCGGCCTTTTTGGTCTTGACGACAATGTCGTCCACGTAGGCTTCGACGATATCCCCGATGAGATAGTCGAAACATTTACGGATGAACCTTTGGTAGGTGGCACCCGCGTTTTTGAGCCCGAACGGCATCGTCGTGTAGCAATACGAGCCGAAGGGCGTGATGAAGGAGGTAGCGAGTTGGTCGGGTTCGCCGAGCGCTATCCGATGGTACCCGAGTACGCGTCTAGAAAGCGAGAGGGTTTCACATCCGGAGGTCGAGTCGACTATTTGGTCGATGCGCTGCAAAGAAAAAGGGTCCTTGGGACATGTCTTATTCGAGGCTAGTATAGTCGACACACATTCTCCATTTCCCATTCTTCTTTCGTACAAGAACAGGATTAGCCAACCATTCGGGATGGTACACCTCCTTGATAAACCCGGCCGCCAAAAGCTTCGCGATCTCCTCCCCAATCGCCTTGCGCTTTTCCTCGTCGAAGCGGCGCAGACGCTGCTTCACCGGCTTGGAGCCCGGCCCGATGTGCAGGGAGTGCTCGGCGACTTCCCTTGGGATTCCCGGAATTTCCGAGGGCTTCCACGCGAAGACGTCGGCGTTCGCGCGGAGGAAGTCGATGAGCGCGCCTTCCTATTTGGGAGAGAGGGAAGTGCCGATGCGCACCGTCCTCCTCTCGTTGCCTTCGAGGTCAAGGATGACCTCCTTGATTCCCTCCGCCGGCTCGAAGGAAGCCGATTTACGGCTCGGCCGCGGCGGATCCTCGACCGCCTGCTCCACGATGACCGCCGGCTCGGTAGTGGAGGCCAAGTGCGCCGAGGCCAGGTCGCAGCTTGTCGACGTCGCATCGGTAGGCGTGCTGAAACGATGCGCCCACGGTGATAACTCCCTTGGGCCCGGGCATCTTCGGCTTCGGGTAAACGTAGTTCGGGACGGCCATGACCTTCGTGTAGCACGGCCGCTCGAGGATAGCGTGGTAGACCCCTGGAAATCCTACCACCTCAAAAGTGAGGGTCTCCGTTCGAAAGTTCGAAAGAGTCCCGAACGTGACGGCAGGTCGATCCGCCCGATGGGAATGGCCGGCGTTCCGAGAACGACGCCATGGAACGGCGAGCCGTTTGGACGAATTTGCGAGCGCTCGACGCCCATAGCATCCGGGACGTCGGTGTACGGGATGTTGAGGCCGCTGCCCCCGTCCATCGGCACCTTGGAGAGGCGCATCTTGCCGACGATGGGGTCGACCACGAGCGGGTATCCGCCCGGCCGTGGAACTCGCGCCGGGTGATCGGCGCGATCGAACGTGATCGGGAGCTCCGACCACTTGAGGTAAGCCGGGGTAGCGGGCTCCGCGGCAAAGACCTCACGACGCTCGAGTTTGATGGAGCGTCGGCCCGGCGAGCGTCGGAGCTCGCGAAGATCATAAGACAGCCCTCCGCCCGAGGGAAGCCTTCCTCGTTCTCCTCACCGGCGTCGCCCTCGGTCCCGACGTTCCCCTCCCGTTCACGTTCCGGACGCGCCTTCCGCCCGTGCTGCGTGATGAATTTCTTCATTAGCGAGCGGTCCCGCATCGGGTGCTTGACCGGAAATTCGTGGTTGGGGCACGGCCCGTTCCACTTCTTCTCGAAGTGGTCCGGAGGATTTTGTTGGGCTGCCTCGCGCCCTTCTTGTCGGTCGCGGCAACCATATGGCTATCGGTTGGCCGCGATTTATTCTTTTTGTTGGCCTTGGAGCCGGAAGGCCCCCGCCCGTGTTGCCGTCGGTCCTCTTGCCCTTCCCTTTCTCGGGAGGCCGCGATGGAGAAGGGCTCGATCGCCTCCTCACCCGAGGCGTGGCTCGTGGCGATGTCGAGGAGTTCCCGAGCTGTTCGCGGGCAGCTTCGCCCGGCTCGTGGACCGAGCCTTGCGGTTTGTTCCGGAGAGGAAGGCCCCAATGACATCCGCGTCCACGACATGCGGCAGCTCGTTGCAACGCCGGGAAAAGCATCGAGTGTAGTCTCGGAGCGGCTCGTTCGGCTTCGCCGGCAGTTCTTCAACTCCCACGGGTTACCCGGGCGGGCACACGTGGCCCGAAAGTTCCCCACGAAAACCTCTCGCAGGTCGCCCCACGAGCGTATCCGGTCCGCGGGCGAGGTATAGCGGCAGGTTTCGAATGATGGCGAGATCATCACTCGCGCCGTCGGCCTGGCACGCCGGCCGGTAATCTTCTAGCCGAGAGGGAGGGATTCGACTCTCCCGCATACTTGGCTACCGTCGTCGGGGACGGAAGCGCGGAGGGAAGGTCGCTCCCCGATCGCAGAGCCGAAGACCCTAGGACCCGGAGGGTCGGGGCTCCGGCTCCGATCGTGCTCAACGTCGCCCCGCCCTCCGCGGCGGGGGTTTCGGACGAGGCGCGGGCCTCTGTCGTCTTGAGCGCGACGTCGGGCGTCCAAGGTCAATCGCGCGTCTCGAGCGGCCCCGATGCGGGAGTGCACCTATTGCCTACGTTCGGGCTGGCCCGGTCGTGCGGGCTATCGCACGGAGGCACGTGCCGATCCCCCTGCTCGGGAGTCGCGCCGCCCGGCGCTGGCGTGCTGGAGCGACGAGCGCGGCGCGTCGCCGAGAGCTTTCCGCGTGCTGCTCCGCCGCCTTGGCGAGGAGCGCAGCCATCTCCCTTTGTGCTCGCTGCGCTTCGGGAGTTGGTTGTACGGGAAGGGTTTTTAGCAACGCGGACGCTGCGGCCACGTTTTGCCCGGCGCGCGGAAGTGCTCGGGTTTCAGCCCTGCGTCGTCGGCGATTTGCCGCTGAACATGACGAGCCCCCGGGCGCGCGTTGCAGTCCGCCCGCCGGCGCTGCTGCCGCAGCTCTCGCTCTACCACTGCGGTCTCCTCCTTGAGGCCACGGCGGGCTTCTTCCAGCTCGAAGCGCCTAGCCCGGAGGCGAGTCCGGAGGTCGTCACCACACGGGGCGCGGTGTGCGCGCGTTGAGCCGTAGGGGTCCCCGGGGCGTCGGGCTCCGGCTCGGCCGGTCCCCCGGCGCCCGGGCGCCTTCGCCTCGGCGTGCACCACGTTGCACTCGCGAGCGGGGCCGTGGGCTTCATCGCTGCTGCCCTGGTCCGAATCCTCCTCTTCCCGGCGTCGAGGAGGTCGAAGAGAGATTCGGAGGGATGGATTACCATCCCTACGAACTCTGCCTCCGCTAGAGTGGTCGCTCCCGGAAAGCGCTAAGTCGTGCCACGTTCACGGCGGCACGGGTTGCTTCTCGGTCCTGCGGCACGGGCGGCTCGGCGCGTTCCGGCGTCCGGCCGGTGGTAGCCAGGAAATCGAGGCTCCCGAAGCGCACCGCAGTGCCGGGAGCCCGAACGAAAGCTCGGAATCATCCATCCGCGCCATGTGGGCTGCGAGAAGCGTGACGAAAATGCACAACGGACCCCCTACCGGCGCGCCAACCGTCCGTGTTCGAACCACCGGCTGTAGAATTTGTCCCGGGGTTGCGCGTTTTAGGCCGGATGGTGCACAAGGGAAGACAGAAGGGTTTAGGCTGGTTCGGGAAAGCTCCCTACGTCCGGCGGGGGAGGGGGGGTCTCACGACGTCGTGTTCCTTGCGCCAAGATGGAAACGCGGAGTACGAAGTGGTGGGAGAGGAGCGTGCTCCAAGTCCCGTGCAAGAGTGCGTGTGCGTTGGAGATTGATGTCCTCCTGTCCCTCTTTTGGGTTGAAGAGTCTCACCCCTTTATAGTCATAGGGGCGGGACCCTAGTTACGGGAGAGAGAAAGGGAGAGATAGAGAGAGAGAGATAGTCGAGCTTCGGCGTTGTCCGGTCGGCCTCCTCATCGTACATTCCGTCCGGGTTGACCGGGTAGTCGCGTCGTCCCCGTAGCGACGAGCATCCGGGTGGAGTGCTCCGCAATCGGGGGAACCGCGGGCGGTACTGTTCACAAAGTGGTTGGATTGGGACGTGCCATGCCCGTCCTTTCTTTGTCGAGCATGATGATGCTTCGGGCACGGCCAAGACGCGGGAATGGTTATTCCTCCGAATCGAGCCTTGCAGAGGAAGGTCGGGCGAGACGGGCGTAACTCGAGCTCGACCTTGAGTTACACCCGTTCGACGGGCGTGGTGGGGAACCGTACGTTCGTACAATTAACGGTCGGCGGCTTCTCCCGGAGCCTGCGATCCACGCCAACTCCTACCATTTCAACAGGAACGGGACGTCCCAACGGCGTGCCCCGACGGGAGAAGGTGGCAGCGAGGAGGGATGGGCCGCAGGCCTCCCTCCAATGATTCCCGGGCCGAGCCCACGTGGGCGCCGGGGCGGCTGGAATTAAATGCGGTGGGTGATCGAGTCACGAGGTCGAGCGCGTAGGATGCCAATGGTCGTGCGGGACGGAACCCCTCGACTAAGACGCCCGGGTCGTGCGGGGCAAACGTCTTCGAGTGGGTCTCCGAGGATTATTTCCTGGCCAGTCCATGCGGTGTGGGCCACCCTTTGGTGATGACGTGGCCGCGCTAACCCTCTATTTGGGTGGGTCCGGACGCCGCCACGTGGCAGCGTTAATCCTTTTCCCCGACACTATTGCAATACATGTTTTGAAACAAGTAATAAGCAATACAGCAATTTAATCATCATCATGTTCCGGCATGGGGGCAAGCACTACTCGTTCATCGTGAGGGGTGATGATTTGCATCGATTTACATCCTACGGGAGAAACATGTTTGCACGTCACATATGTGGTTTCCGAAGCCGCATGAGACAATGTTTTGCTCGGACACCATAAGGTCTCCCGGGTCCTACTGCCCCGGGAAGGGTCCCCCAATGTCGTCCCGAGATATCATCCACGGGTAGCGTGCTCCCTCCTCTCCTCTCAAAATCCGCCTAGTAACCAAAGGGTAGGGAAATCTTCTAGCATTATAGTAATCTGTCGCTAGGTCGGTTTATTGGGTCCATAAACACTAGCATGCAAAACGAGTACGTTCAAACTTAATCCACATGGACCGAACACGACGCGATCCTTATGTGCACGAGATGGTGCTACAATCTTGAAGACATAACAGTCATTCACTTTCTACCTAAGTTGCCCGTCCGGCCTCCAATTTCATTCCATTCTCTCAAATCCTTGACATCGTGTTCGGTGTGATAATCCTATACTATGAGTGGTCTCCATACCACTCGACGGATCATCACCCTAATTAAGCAAGCAACTAACGTATGGCTACCGAACATGGATTAACGAGTCCTACTGCATACTAGGTTTTTATTTCAACTCCTATAAACTAATGCACATTACACACCTACAATCATAGTGATGAAATAAAAAGACTCAAACATATAAGTTGTACAACGGGGCTTGCCTTGCTTGACCCCGAGCAGCTAGGTCACTAGCAACGACTTCTTGGTTCTCCTCGCTGGTCACCGCGTTCACCTCCGTAGCTACATGATGCAAGAGTGATGTTTTAATTTTGCAAAACAAGAATATAAAAACATGAGTAAAATACATGAATGGCCACTATATTTGTTGGTCTGTTTCAGTTTGTTCATCGTACTTAGAAACGTGTAAATCGTAGCCATTAAGGTTGCTCAACGGAGTCGATAAGGTCATTAGCTCTACGATAAAATACATGAATGGCCACTATATTTGTTGGTCTGTTTCAGTTTGGTCATCGTACTTAGAAACGTGTAAATCGTAGCCATTAAGGTTGCTCAACGGAGTCGATAAGGTCATTAGCTCTCCGGTAATACGTATTCGAGCGATGTAGCGTAGGTTTGGCAAATGACAAAATGCACTCTTGGACAAATCCAACATTGACATTCAATTGTAATTTTTTTTCTTGTTTATCCCCTCATGTTCTGGTTTTCTAGCGTATGAGGTGGTTGCTTCTCTCTCTCTCACCTCCCCTCTCTCTTCCACATCATAAATACATTCTTTGTAGCATTCCACGAGATGGGCTATGAAACTGTCGACATTGTACTTGCTCTTATTATGTAGCCAAGCAATCACCTCTTTCTCTCACCTCCCTCTCTCTCTTCCACATCATAAATAAATTCTTTGTAGCATTCTACGAGATGGGCTATGAAACTGTCGACGTTGTACTTGTTCTTATTATGTGGACAAGATAGGAAAAGTTGTGATTGTTGTTGACGACAACAATTTAACACACTTGAGCTCTAATTGCTTAGCATACTTCAAGCATGCTAATTTATGAAACAATTCCAACAAATTTTATCCGAGTAATTGCACATGCCCGAGCAGAATTGCAACCTCCTGCAGCTTTAGCATGCTCCGTCGCCGAGGCTCACCAATGCCGGAGCAATCTCATACTATTAGATAATAGGATGACAACGAGACATGTGCTTTCTAATTTAGCATACGATTATTAAATAAATTAAACTAGATGGAACAATTTTCAACTATACATGCCATGTCACCGGTATACAACTAATGACCGTATTGACTCAATCGAGCAATCTTAATGGCCACGATTTACACTTTTCTAAGTACAGTGGCCAAATTGAAACAAGAAAACAAATATAATGGTCAATCATGCATTTTACTCTAAAAACATTATGGAATATGTGTGAATTTTATCAAAACAATGCAACTACTGTGTATAAATAAACTCTAGTGTTTGGTTAGGGTCGACTCGTCGGATGGTGATTAATAAACCCTAACTATTTCATTAACCCCATGAAGCATTAATCATCATTTTACTGACCAAAGAAAAACACTAAACCTTGCAACGACTAGGTTAATTCGCAATTAAATGGACATAAATGTGCACATGCTCCTGATTATAGAATGTCATGTCCTAAGATTAGAGGTTTTCCAAGTAATTATTTAAGAATTAACCTAGAATTTCCAAAAAGGAATTTAATTTAATTAATTTGCCTCAGATTTTGCAAAACTAATCCCACCATTAACTAGTGTAGGTCACACGGAATCCAACAAAATTTGGTTTGCAAAAATTTCGAGCTTCGGAACTAAAGATATGAACTTTTGAATTTTGCATGAATTTCTGGTGTTTTAATTAATTCCTCTTTTAGGGCGTATTTTAATTAATTTCTAGAAAATACAAGAAATTAATTGGCACATGGGCCCATTCGGCCAAGGCGGCCATCCGCGTTGCAGGCCACATGCACGTGCAACTTAAAAGAACGGGCTAGTGGCTGCGCACGGCCAAGCCACGCGGGGGCCCAGTTAAGGCATGCTGCCCGGAACCGGCCTCGATGCGGCGCGGTGGCCTGAACGTGGCAAGGCACCATTGGAGTAGCGCCGGTGGTGGCAAATCTCACCGGCAGGGAGCCTGTGGCATGGCAAACCTTCTGGTGGAGGTTGTGCAGCAGTGGCTCACTGGAAAATGGTCGGCGACGAGCGGCGGAGGACGACCGGGTTTGACGGAATGGCTCGTCCAGGAGAAGCAACGTCGACGGCAGCGGCTTGGCCTAGTAGCTTCACCAGAGCACGTGGTTCACCGGTGTGGCCTTCATCCTGGATGAGCAGGTTAGGAGTGTGGTGCTCGACAGTGAAGCCGGGGGCGGTGGACGGCAGTGGCCGAAAAAATTGATGGCGGCACGACCCTACAAGATGCAAAGGAAATAATTGCTCAAAGGGGAGCGCCACACCCTTGTGCACTGTTTGAAGCCAGAGGAAAAGGTTGAGGCTCACCGGAGCTGGAGAAATCGATGGCGAGATCGGAGGGTTTGATGGTGGAGCCCGAGCCTCACGTGGAACTCACCAAAATCTGACCAGCTCACTTCACCATCGTGCTTGCGGGCTGCTCCAAGGCTAGAGGGGAGCGGCGCACTGCTTGGTGCGGATGGGCTCCGACAGAGGCGGTGCGAGGCGCTGGCGCAACGGTGAGCTAGGGGAGGCGCAATAGCGAGCCAGGTGGGGGCGGGTGACGGACAGAGGAGAGAATGGGGAAGGGAGCACTCGCTCTGTCCGTTTGAAAGCCAGACGCGGTGTCCCAACCAGGTGGGGGACACGCCAGAGGAGGCCGGTCGTGTGGCGCCGGTGTACGGCACGACCGTGCCCGTGACTTCGAACACGGTGGCTGACAGGCAGGGCCCACCAAGGAATATGCCATGCATCTTTTCTTTTTCCTCTATTTTTCGAATGTGGTTTTTCCCGAAATAGAAAATGCTAAATAAAATGCTTCTCGAGCTCGGAATTGAACTCTGAAAATTTCTCTGGATAGAAGAGCTCAAGAAAGTGACATGCACGTCGAGATCTTGTCCAAACTTCCATTGGATAAATTTTGAAAATTCACCAAAAAGGGATAAAAGTTAAGATTCACAGATTTAATTGGGGTATTAAATCTCCGAGAAATTCGGTGAAACTTGGCCTAGATTTTTCTTTTGTCATGCCCGACAACATATATTTTTGGTGGTACCAATTTATGTTGTGAAAATTTGACTTGTAGTTGCTAAAATTTTGATTTCACTAGACCCTCAAATCAAATTGCATGTTGCTGAAAATTCACATGGGGCTTCTACTAGGTCAGAGGCACATTGTAAAAATGCTAACTCGAAAAGTTGGTGACACTAGGGTGTCACACATTTGAGAAAAAACATTTTCTCTATGAATATGTATCATCACACTCAAAAAAACTGTTGCTTAGATTATGAAAAACGTTATCCCTCTATCCTTTTTTTAAAGCATTCAAATTGTTTTCAACAACTTAAACTTTTCTACAACATAACCACGCATTCCCCTATCAACACAATTCAAATTCTTGATCTATTTTTATATATAAATTTTAGTAGAATGGTATGTTCCTTAACACTCTATTTTTATATGATTACATTTGATAATTGAAGCATTATGTTCACTACTAACTAAAAGTAAGTATTTTTGTGGTTACTAAAAATATCACAAAAAATAGAAGGATAAATTCCACTTTACTTCCTTCAAGTATGACAAAAGTTCGGATAACCCCCTCGACTATTGTTTGTTCATTTTACCCCTCCGATTCGCTAAATCAGTCTAGTTTACACTTATTCCCAATTCGCTAACATAGATCGGGATTAAGTTCAGATTGCTCTCTCAAACTGACACATGTAATGTACCACATGCTAAAGGGATGAACAGGACATATAACATCATCTTTGACTTACCATAGCATGCGTGCTATCGTTCTTATACCCGCTCTCCTTCCTTCCATTCCAGTGCGACACTTGAGATGCTCAATCACCAAGAACTCAGCACTCGCTCCCGTCTCGTGAACCCATATCACTGCGATGCCGTCGACCTTGTCCACCATCAACCAATATAATTTTTGTGCAAGAAAGAAGAGGAACATGCATGGTTGCACACAGAAAGATTTGTACATTGTTAAGATTATCCGGCCTGTTCATTTCTTTGCCATGCCACACAATACATGCATGAGGTTAAGAGAGCAATTCTAGCAATTCAGGATTAAAATACCGATTAAAGGTATAATGTGACCTAATTTAGCGAATAAGAGGAGTAAAATAATAAACCAAATGGTACTTTAGGGATTTATCTAGATTTCGACCATACTTGGAGGGAGTAAATGGACTTTATAGAAGAGTGTTAAGTTACTGTGATGCTACTTTTGTCCATCTTTCTCTGGGCAGAAGAAGTCATGATAGAAAAAGAAATGAATCCTTCACTATGTCATTGTTACATATCACGGAGATGTAATGAATAATCAATGTTGAAAAAATAATCTGTCGATTCCTTGCGACTTTAACCATTTTTAGCACTGGAGGGGAACCAAGATAATTGGTAACGTCACCGATTGCAACCAAGCTGACCACATCCTCCACAAATGCGGGCAAGCAAACAGCAGGCAATGCACTCATGCAAATCCAACCATGAAAAGAATCAACCAATCAGCCTCACAATCAAGCCAGGGTCAGTGCTGAAACAGTCAGTGGCAGAGCCAAGGGGGTGAGCAGGGGCCTCGCCCCCCACCCCCCCCAATGCTCAATGCACTCATGCAAATCCAACCATGAAAAGAATCAACCAATCAGTCTCACAATCAAGCCAGGGTCAGTGCCGAAACAGTCAGTGGCGGAGCCAAGGGGGTGAGCAGGGGCCTTGCCCCCCCCCCCCGCCCAATGCTCCATGCATTTCCATACAACACAAAAAATTTGACCATGTAACATGAGAAAAATAATAATCTAGTCCTGCTTACTAGGCAAATTTCATTCTTCACCCCCCCTTGTCGTTGATTTCTGGCTTCACCAATGGAAAGTCAAGCAAACATAAGAGGTGCATCATGGAGCCTATTTGAGTTGAACCAATATCCAGTCCTCAGCCAGTGCGGGCAGCCAAACACACCCTATGTAAGATTTCGAGGCAAATAAGTGATGCCAAGAACCCCGTATTTTGCTCCATAATGATTTTTTTTTGAAACAAGTGAGGCCAATTAACTACCACATACTCTTTTTTTTCTTTTTTTGGAATACTCCGACATATTCTTAAATCATCGCCAGAACGCAGATATAGCAACAGCTTTTGACAGCCCCGTGCAGTTGACTTGGTGTCCGTTTCGTGCACAAATACATAAGCTCACTGAATGATAACAGTGGAAGAGTAAATATTTCTTTCAGCGCCTTAAGAAAAAGATGTGATAACTGGGTAAATAACCGAGCATCTTACAGGTTGTCAACAAAGTCCAAAGATGGAGTAAAGAACATCTTAAAGAGGACGGGACCTCATCCCTGTCAAGCATGAGTATACTTATTTAAAGGGGAAAAGTAAAAGTGACTCCCTCATTTGGATCCAAGATTACAGCATCAAGCATCAGTATGATATCAACTTCAGATAGCAGATAAGAACAACAGATGATTACATACATATTTAGTTATTGGATCAGTGCCATAAAACTTGACCAGTAACATGGAAACTGGTATCAGAATTCAGACACCATATTTGCTTAAACAGGTGCTTCAAACTCTTATGAAGCTCGTGCTGTATTAAATTCTTTTTTCTATCTATTAGTATCTAGGCCCTTAACAAGCATACAAGCTATAAATGGTACATCGTGTATTGATTGTAAAGAAACTATCGACAAAATGTAGAGTTTAAAATGGGAGATCAGTCTGTGTTAGTAAGTAGACATACACACTAACATTTCATATCTGTATTGCTTTTTACATTTTCGAGCACCTCTGAGTCACTTCCAATCACCAGGCGCCAGCTTCAGTCTTAGAGGCTCCATGCTGCAAGCTGATACTAAATGTTCAGCACAATCATTTTTTTACTAAGTGAAGTGTAAGGTCACTCTTTCCAGCACAATCATTTCATTACTAAGTGAAGTGCAAGGTCACTCTTTCCAGCTTCTATGAAAGCAGCCACTGCGTTAGGTGAAGGCACACTAAACCTGTCATTTCTGTATTCAAGAAGGCCATTTGTCCTTAAGCTTTCTGGCATTCTCAGTTTCTCGTACCAAGTTGTCAAATCGATGCCAGTAAATGTATCTAGTTTGTGCCTTAAATCATTCATCCGCATGAACAAACTGAAAGCTTTTTCAATCTTCCCGCAGGAAACGTAGACTTTGAAACAAACGCTGTATGCACAAGGATCTATTGTGCACTCAGACCTTAACAATTGTTCACAAATCTTTAGAGCAGCAGCATGCAGGTCTGCTACAGAGAACAATAGTGCAACAATAGCTTGCTTCAAAGAATTCCTGCCGTCATTATATGCTGATTCTAGCTGCAAAATTCCTTCCTCTGAAACATAGCCTTTCTTCAATAAAGAAAATATCAATCCAAACGTTGTCGCATCTGGTGGAATGTTTGCTGCCACCATTTGCTGCACTAATTCTGCACAATCTCTTATCCTTCCCTCAGCCACATAAGAAGCCAAAACAGCATTGTATGAAGCACAGTCAGATAGTAAGCCTGACTTGCGTAAATCGTGAGCAATTTTGATGGACTCAGTAAGCAAGCCCACACTCTTGTAGAGGTATATCATAGTAGTGTGTGAGACACCATCAGCATGACTATTTCTCCTCAGATTGTCAAAGATTTCTTTAGACTTGGTGACCATCCCAAGATTTGCATAAAGGTTTAGCAGGGCATTGGAGGCAATGATATCAGGGCCACCATCCATGTTCTTCATTCTTGAATACAACTCCTGTGCTTCTTTCCAGCAATTTGCTTTACCATACGCTTTGATTAGCGAAGTTAAAACGACCTTGTTTGCAGAGATGCCAGATTCTTCCATTAGGTTACTATAATATAGAGCCTCCTTTAGGTTTCCTATATCTGCAAACATATCAATCAATAGTCCATACACGGCAACATTTGGCTCAACACCAGAGGCCTTCATCTCACTGAACAGATCTACAACCTCTGTTACTACGTAATGGTTTGCATAACTTCTAATAACAGCAGAGTAGGTTGCACACTTTGGCTCAAATCCTGCATCTTTCATTTCATTTAATAGCAGCTTAGCTCTCAGTGGAAATCCACCAATCGAGAACATTTGAATCGAGGAATTGTATGTGCACCCGTCTAGAGGAATACCAGAATCCTTCATGCTTTCAATCAGAGAAGATACTCTATCATATTGCTTAGCCCGACCATATGCCTTTACCATCACATTGTATTCCACCATGTCCTTATTTCCATCCCCTCTTTCAGAGTAGAAAACAAACTCAGCCTCTTTCCACAGACCCTTTTCTGCGAAAGCATCCATAATGGCAGCAATGTTCTTCGATGAAATTCCTTTACCTCTGCAATGACTCTCAAAGAATGCATTTGCCTCATCAAGCAATCCTAGATCAATATACATTTTCATGACAACAGGCAGTGATTGCTCAGGAATCAAACTTCCAGAATTCAGAATCCCTTCAATAACATATTTTGCGTCCTGTACCATCCTCCTCTCACATAGTGCCTGCAGCACAATCCTATAGCTCACAGCATCAGCACATAACCCAGCTGTCTCAATTTGACGGTAGTATTTCAGAACTGCCTCTAAATCCCCAATTGATGCAAACAGTGTCATCATCACATTGTATGTCTTAGTGTCGGGATTGATACCCCTAACTAGCATACTAGCAAACAGAGCCCCTGCTTGTCCTATATTGCCCGACAACCCAAATACGTTCATTAGTGTATTGAATGTATACGTGTCAGGGGTAATTCCATTAACTGGCATTTCCACAAACATGTCCAGGGCGTCCTTCAGCCTCCCATCCTTCCCATAAAGATCAATTATCGTGTTACATGTTGCCACAAGCCGTGGCTTCTTAGGAACACTATCCAGGTCGGACGCACAATAAGCAACAGAAAATCTATCATCACAAATTTCAGAGAGCAAAAACAGCACCGGGCCGTCGGAATCAACCGTGCAGCAGTCAAGATCAAGGAAGTCAACCTCGAACCTGCCGTCACACCAATTGCGGAAGAGGGCGAGACCATCGTTGTAGCGCCCTTCGTCCTTCAGGATGCGGACGAAGGTGTTCATGGACACCTCATCGGGCGCGATACCACGGGTGTGCATGTGGCGGAGCAGCATGAGGGACTCCCGGGCCATCCCGGCCTTGGCGAGCGCGTCGGCGAGGGCCGCGTATGCCGGATTGGAGGGAGGAAGCGGCATCCCGAGCCAGGCGCGGCGGAGCTCGGCCCAACGGCGCGCGCGGGCGAGGTGGCGGAGCAGGACGGCGTAGTGGACGGGGTTGGGGGCGTACCCCGGGAGCGCGCGCAGGCGGTCGAAGAGGTCCCGAGCGCGGCGCCAGTGGCGCTGTCGCGATAGGAGGGAGGTCTGCTCGCGTGGGGACATGGAGGCGAGGGCCTCGTCGGAGGGGTGGCGGTCGGAGGCGGCGGGGGTGGGGAAGGCGGTGCTGGAGCAGGAAAGAGGAGGTGGAGGGGGTTGGCTCGGGAGGTGGAGACGGGTGGCGGCGGAGGAAGGAGAAGGTACTGGTCCGGCGCGGGCGCCGGAGATCGCCGGCGTAACGGATCTGCTGACGGCGGCGCCCGCGCCGGCGGCCGGTCGGCAGGGGGAGTCAGAGTCATGGCTAGTACTTTGGGGAAGGAGACAAGTGACCAGGGGTTTTTAAGGGATGTGGGGACCAACTGCTCAGAGAAAGTAGCCGAGCTTGCTCAGCGCGAGTGGACCTGGTCGGGGAAATGACAGATTCTGGTCCGGATAAGCCCAAGTAAGGCCCAGTCCCCGGAAAATTTGCACAACAGCCCACCAGGTGAACCTCTCAAACACCTGAGACCTGACAGGCTGATAACTTAGAGTGCTCGATAACTTAACACGGTGCAAATTTGACAGGGTATTGACAGATGAATATCATGGAGACAACAAGGCAATTGCAAACTAATCAAAATCTGCATCAAACTAAAATCTCTATGTCGCTATTTCCCAGTAAAAATCCTGTCACTATACAAAATCATATCAAGCCCTGAAGCACAAAAAATTCTCTTGCAACTTGTAAAGAACATCTTCCCTACCAAATAATCGCTCGGCAAAATTTCGCATCACTCCCCACTGATCCGAAGTGCTGCTGGAGGAGGTCACGCGGGCTCAATGCCGCCAGTCATTTCTGGAAGAAACCAAATAATGCATTCTTTGAAGATTCTATAATACTGCTGCCGGATTGGCCTGTCCAGCAAGATATTGGAACAGAGGTAGAGTATTAGAATCACAGGGTAGTTGCACACATTGTGTTGATGGAATGAAATTTAAATTTAGTGTGTTTTTATTGCGAGTCAAATCTAGTGTTCAATTTGATATAAAATGCGACAGTATTAGAACCACAAAGCAGTGGCCACGAACTGAACTACATTTTTTACGGACTTACGGTAGGTGAAGCAGCTACTGTGGTATTATTAATATATACATAAAAAGTTAGAAAACCATTTATTCTTCTGGAAAATCAGTTCAACTTTGCTAATATCCCCTGAAATAAATAAGGTACATAAGTAGCAAAGCATTTGGATTCAATTCCAAAGAAAAGAACTGTCAAACATCCTGTCGTGGGTCTAGATTAGCGATGCCACATGGCAAATGTCGGTGTGTGAGTATACCTCCAAATGGGGGCCTGTCAAGACTCCCTTCGGATAGGCTCGGGGAAGGACGGATTCGCCCGTGCTTAGCGTAGACGATTCAAACGAGCAAGAACACGGAGGAGTTATCCGAGGTTCGGGCCGCAATGGATGCGTAATACCCTACGTCCTGCTTGTGTGTGTATTCGAATGTTGTCCGTCTCTTACATGGGAGTCCCCCTCCTTTTATAGGGTAAGGAGAAAAGCACCGTACAAGTACCCGGGGGTACCCGGACGCCGGTGGGGGTCCGGCCCTTCCTGGAATGTCCCGACATGATCCCGACAAAATCCGTTGTAATCTCTTCTCCTCGGTTCGGGCTCCAAGTCTCTTCCATCCTATTGGTCGAGAGCCCTCCTGGCGGCTGTAGCAGCGCGGCTTCCCGAGACGCAGCGCATGGGGAAGACGCGCGCACGTCCCGTCGGGCTGCGTCGTCGCCGCGAGGCACTCGAGTGCCGCATTAACTCCGGGTAGTTGGGGCGCCGAGAGGAAGCTACCGGGAAGCTTCGTCCCCCCCCCCACGCTCCCGCTCCTCCGGTCTTCATGAGCCTCGTGGGCTTCGTGGGTCTTGAGGACTTCCCCATCCGCGGCCGCCGTCTTCGTCCGTGGGCCGGAAACGTCCGTGCCCGGTTAGGGGGACCCCGATCCCCCTACACCGACAGACAAACATAATCATCTACTATGAGAAAGGCCAAGATCGAAGAGGCCCGGCGCAAGGCCCATGAACGGCCCAAAGGGGGCCTAAACGTGATTCGACCTCAAGCCGAACCGAGGGGGACAACTCGGTCTCGTCTCGCTCGACCCCGTCGTGAGGAGTCGGGAGGTCCCGCCTCGCTCGACCCATCGAAGGGGTCGAGGACGCCGCATCACGAACGACCCCGGAATGGAACCCGAGCAACCCTGGTCTCGCATTGAAGTCGTGATAAACGGTCAAAAGGGCGTCCAATCCGGCCGGCCCCGCTGTCAGGAAACATGATGACGGGACGCGGCGTGATGGCGCCTCGACAAATGAGATCGCAAGAAAAGATCCAAATCTGTCTCATTTATTAGTCGGATCCGATCCAAGAACATGCGGCCAACTGCTACATGACAGAATATCGGGGCGACCAATGAAGGTCGACCATATCCCCGCCTTGCCACGACCATCCCTCCGCCTTGGTCAACTAGCGAGGCCTGGGGTCGAGCGTAGCGTAACATCCGCCGGAACCCGCCGAGTGTTTCGGTAGCGTTGGGAACCGGCAAAGCTACAATGAGTAGGTGTCCCATCCTCGAGCCAGCCTACGAAACACCATCATGGTCCGGCGGTACAAAAACAGCCCGGGCCGGATATCGAGGCCACCATGCCGAGCGGAGCAACGGCATGCAGCCATCCGGCGAGCGGCGGCACTGTGCGAGCAATAGGACAAGCGAGACCCACACGAGACCCCTCGACAGAATCTAACAGCATCTTTCTTTCGCTCTCCCCCATGTACACGCCTCAACTCTTGGAGATATAAAAGGGGAGTCGTCTTCTTCCTTAGACAGTTTTTTTCACTCTCACCTTTCACGCCATTGAGACTTGGAGTTCTCTCCTCTCTCACCACTGCTGTACACCCCCGTGAGTAACACGAGCAGGGCCTCAAACTGGACGTAGGGATTCATCCCGAACCAGTATACATCCATCCATCCTAAGCACGCGATCCCCATACAAACTAGAAATTTACTAGCCGGTGTTGATTCGGAACACCGACACATCCACAGTTTCCAGATTTCTCATCAAAGTATTTTTGTAAAAGGACAAAGTACAAATTACTGTCCACAAGTATAGGTAAAGTCTCGATAACCCCTAAACTATTGTTTAGTGCAGTTTACCCACTAAAATAGTTTATTTAGTTCAATTCACCCCTTAATTGAACTTATATTTTTTGTTTCTCCATGCACAAGTGGGATATTTAGTTAAAATATCATGGGGTGGTAGTTGGTATCACATTGGATGTCCAAAATTATATTTTTAATTTTTTGTCATTACTTTTCATACACTTTTGTATTACCATATTAATATACTATTAAATTCATCTATCAAAATAATGATAAAAAAATCATGATGTATTTCTAACATGTGTTACGAAGTGTTCTAGCACCCTATAAAATTTTACCTTAAGACTACACTTATGTGTGAAGAAACAAAAAAAAGATAAATTATATTAGGGGGTAAAATGAACCAAATTGCACTATTTTAGGGTTAAACTGAACCAAGCAATAGTTTAGGGGTTATCCGGACCTTGTCTATATTTGAGGGGAGTAATTTGGACTTTCTCCTTTGTAAAACTAGAACTGGATAAGTACCAAAAGTAGTTTGCTAAATCCATATAAATTTGGTACCTATTTTTTTTAGATAATGGAACAAAGGTCCCTGCCTTTTGGTACCTAGTTTTCTTTGATAAATTTTTAAATCTCACATAAATATACTAGTGCTATGAAGAACCAGACACTTCTTATGATTATAGGCTGCAATAAGAAATTAACAGAACCTACCATTAGTTGGGCTCTCTGTTGTCGTCTGAGAACTTATATCTGATACTGAGCGATCAACATGACTGACATAACCTTCAGCAGTGGCTTCATCGTTGTCAACAGTGGCATGCTCCTTGTCAACATGACTGACAGAACCTTCAGCAGTGGCTTCATCGTTATCAACAGTGGCATGCTCCTTGTCCCTGCTCATAGAAGTTTCCTTTCCTCCAAGTTCACTTTGCTCCACAGAATGCAAATTAGGTTGAGCTAACTCACTGGAAGAAGTCTCTGTTGTCGATGATGAAACCCCTTCACCAGTTCCTGCTTCAGAATTGGAAGTATGAGCATGACCTGCACAACTATCTGCATTTTAGAGAAAATAATGAAAAATATTATGCCACAATTGTAAGTGATCATTTCTGTGCAATCTTTAGTATACCGCATTGCAGTCCAGATTCATCAATTACTAAGCCAATTGATGCAGGCTTCTCGCTTCCTGAAGGACTTGAATCATAAACAGGATCAGGGATGTGGTAATCATTAGTGACCACCACTTCCTTGGCTAGAAAGTAGGAGAGTTCTTGTAAGTGTGGGATTCAATATAGAAACAACTAGTTGAATTTTGAGATGCTATGCTCTGGGATTACCTGGTTCTTCAATGCCATCCACTTCGAAAGGATCATCAGTGGATTCAGTTGATGACGATGTCAACTCAAGATCATTTGAATGTGGGGACAATTGATGCAAACCGTTGCGTGTTATATCTATTTCTTGATGCTGCTGCATGATATTATGCTCTTCCAACAACGTATCCCGTGGAAGGTTCAAATTTTCACTATTCTGTGCTTCTACCCAGTCATTTATATATTCACCAGACAGTGATATGTCATCGTCAGAGGAATCACTAATTAATACAGGTGGCTCCATGTCAAAGACAAGAGAAACCTCTCTTACATGTTGAGTTGCATGTACTTGTTCCTCTACAGGGTTGAGTGGAGGTAATTGTTCATTATTTGAGCAATCCTTCAAAACATCCTTTTGGCTTTCTTGATCCGTAACTGAAGATGTACTATCTGAATCTTGAGCAGAAGTTGCCTTGGAGCTGCCCTTTTCACTAGTTTCTCCCACGAGACTTGAAGATGCCACTTCCTCATTAGCCATCTTTTCTGTAACAAAATATGGTCTTAGCCGGGAAGGCCGTGCATCTTGCAAAAAGTCATTGAGGAATGGTGCTCCTTTGGTGAAGCTCTCGTGCCTCCGAAACAGTGCACTACTTTGTAGCAGTGATGCAGCAGTAATTGGTTCCTCATGGCTAGAATTAGCTCCTTCAGCCGAGCTACTGACATGTTCCTGCTCACGCGGCAAATCAAATGGGTTTGCCATTGGCAACGGTGCAGAAGGGGCAGAATCTGGGAAGTTATCTTCATTGTAAGGAAGATCAAAAGGATTTTTCCTAGGAGCAAAAACAGCAGGAATTTGAACATTAAATTTTGATAGCTCCTCAATATTGGGTAAGGAATCATTGCTACCAAATCCTAGCATCCTGTCTGCGTAATTTCTCGCTCGACGCCTAGCAACCAAACACTCCAATCTTTGGTTCCGCTCGATCTCTAAGGAACCTATTTTTAGTATGTTCTTCTGATCATCAGCAGTCCATGCAACAGCTTTACCATCTTCTTTTCCGTCACGCACGTTACCATTATTGCCCTCTTGGTTCGTAGTACCACCTTCCACGCTGCTGTCACTGGAGTCCCCATCTTGGGAAGAATGTGATGAATCGCTAGGCGATCTAAGATGATGAAATGTATGGAGCATTGGAGTGGTATCTGTATCTGAGCCGCCTGCTGATTCACTTGATACTGGTTCAGAAGTAGAACCTACAACATGATTTGTCTTCCTAATTTTCTTCTCAGTGTTTTTGTGTTGGGCCACACTCTCTTCTCTAGATGGAATTCCCGGAATAGATGCACCTCCAACTGATTTGCAACCATTATTGACATTTTGAACATGATATTTCTCTATCTTTTTGTAGAAATGATCTGTCTCAGGATTGTTTGGTTCACCATAAGCTACAATGATTCCAAGGAAGATGCCAGCGATTAAAAAGATAGGTGATGTGGTCACGAGGACAGTGAACCAGCTGAAGTAGTACTTGTACAACATAAGAAGAAAAAGCAGCAAGCAGAGAGCCCAAGGATGGCGTCGAAAGAACCGGCCTGTTGCCCTCAACGGAGACATTCCTCTTGTAATCTTTAGCCATTTCATTGTACAACTTCCAGGTTCTGCAAAAACATTGTCAGCTGCAAAGCTAGAATATGCAAGATTTCATAGTTGTAACACGAAAAGAATTATTATTTTAATCTGTCATAGGAATAGCTGATTTTTTTTAAAAAAAATAACACCAAAAAAATTCTTTTCAATATGCACCCAAGATTTTGTACACATGCACGCAGGAAAATATATAAAATGCCATCCACTCGTTATGCAGCGCTGTTGTCTTTTCTGAATATAATCAAGTTCTCCAATGCTCTGCTTCCATCTGAAAGTCTGAAACAATTTAATAGGTCATAGTTCTCCAGTCGATTTGCTATTTCACTGGATGCTCAAGGCTCCATCGATTCACAGCTACTTTTTACATGAGTTGAGGATGTTAATAGTCCAGTTCCAAGTTTATGTTCCAATTGCTACAAGAATGATCTAAAGTGTCATGCACAAGAATGATCAACAGCACGAAATGCAATGCATCTAAAAGGAAACTGCCATGCCAGAAGCCGCCTAATCCTTTCAATTTCACATTGAACAAGAAACTGCTCCACACAAGAGATCAAGAACAAATATCAGTTACGAGAACTGATTGTATAACATTGCAGATCTTTATCTTTTTCTTCATGCTGCATGGATTGTGTAATTGTTAGACCACACATTTTCTAAATCGAATTACCGACATAAAAATTGAAATGCTATTAGAAGCTAACAAATAGGCAACGGCTTGAATGGAATGCAAGCAAAGATTTGAAACTGAGATGCTGCACGAGAAAGAAAAGATTTATTCAGAAAAAAAAAGATCAGCCAAGTGAACTCCGCCTTCCTCACCTTGCAATTAAAAGAGAGATGAACTCGAGTCCCGATGGATCGATCTCCACTCCACGTCTCCAGCTGCGTCCGATCCAGGGACGAAGGACGCCGAGGTAGGAGGAAGAGAGGCGCCTTCAATGAGGAGGGATGTGGAGAGCCTACAAAAGCGGGAGGGAGGGAATGGTGCCGTGGTCTCCTGGACTCGGTTCAGCGGACACTGCTGGGCTCACCGGTCACCAGAGAGCCCGAGACCGAGTGGAATCTGTCAAATTTGGTACTTGAGTTTCAACAAATGTGTACTTATGGGTTTCTAGTATTTTCATTAGGGGTATTTATTTGGCTATAGCGTTGTGAACAAAGAGCACTCAACTGAATGTAAATGGAGAGGGAGAATAGCTGCATGTGAACAAGAATAGGGACATATTCAATGCCAGACACCTATGATGGCTAGGAAAATGTTTTTAGTGAAAATTGTCGATATATCCAAAATATTGTATTTATCGTTGAGGTTCAATATAATTTTTAGTACTGAAATTTCATCATTGACTATGTTTATTGTTGAAAATTATATCTTTATAATAAATATAACTATGATAATGTAAAGATTAAAGATCATTTCTAGTCAACTCATACAATTATTTTAAACTGTAATTAATTTTAATCACAAAAATACCAATATTCTTGAAATACCGTGTTTCTTGGCGACCCCGACGTTTTCTCCTACTGAATTTTTTTCCTAGCTGGATGGCTACATGGACAAACTGAATAAGCCCCTAGCATTCTGCCATCGAGAAAAGAAAAATACACCCAATAATCGATTAATTGTGGAAACTTTTCAGCAAGTGTTGTATTTTGATGTTGTTTGAAGTAGTAATCGTGTTGGATAGGATGACAAGTATAGCCTGCATTACATATAGATTGAACCTCAATGATATGGCTGTTGTAATTGATCTCCTGATGAGATTTCTTGTAATCCAAAGAAGGGGTGTTTTCCTTCCTATATTAATAGACCCGCGGCCCTCACGAAGGGTTCAACGCTTCCTATTATTTTCTACATGGTAATCGGAGCCGATCTTCTCCAATGAGATTTGATCGTATTCTAGATACTGCAATGGCGTCCTCATCAACTTCTCCCGCGGTGAGCTCGTTTGGGCATCCCGTGAACGAGAAGCTTGCGCTGATAACTTCCTTGTATGGAAGGCGCAAATCCTCCCAGCGGTGCAAAGCGCGCACCTCATGGGATACCTCGATGGCACGGTCAAAGTGTCGGCTGAAGATGTCGAGGAAGAGAAGGTAGACAAGAGCGTCGAGAAGAAGCACAATTCGACGTATCCGCAGTGGCTATCTCAGGACCAATCACAATAACAATAAAGCACTATAGCCACGGTTGGGAGACCTCTATAGCCGCGGGTCAACCTAACCGTGGCTATGTTTGCGAGACTACGGATAATCATCCGTAGCCTCGCAAACAAGGCCAACCGTGACTATAGTGTGTCACTATAGCCACGGTTGACAATGTCAACCGTGTCTATAGTGCTACAACTATAGCCACGGTCGAAGTCTTCAACCGCCCCTACGGTAGAAACTAAAAAGCAAAAAAAGCTTGAACGGGCCGAACGGGCCTGTGTGACCCGCCAGCCCGCCCATTCCGGCCCTCATCCGCGCCGCCCACTAAGGAGCCTCCACGCGCCGCTAGGACAGGAGAGAGACGAGAGACAACGAATTTGACGCCCAATGCCGCCACCCAACCGCTCGAGAGGGGCAGCCCCGGATCCGACAGCCTCCCATGGCCCGCCAAAGAGGGGTTGGTCTCGGATCCGACTGTCTCGCCGTCGCCCATGGCCCGCCGGAGAAGGGTGGCCCCGGATCCAACCGCCCCGCTGCAGCCCATGGCCCGCCGGAGAGGGGCGGCCCGGATCCGACCGCCCTTGTCGCCGCTCGTGGTCGCCGGAGAGCCGACCGCTCGGGAGGGTGTCGATCATCGGAGAGGGACGAGGAGGGACCCCGCCGGAGAGCAATGGTCGATGCCCCTCCCCGGCCCGACGCGTCGTGGCTCCGGCCTTGCCGGCGCCGGATCCCGCCGGACGGTGGAGAGCGGCGGTAGTTGGTGGAGCAGCGTGCGAGGAGGCCGACGGAGGAGGGCACGCGGGCCGGGGAGCAGGAGCGTTCGGGGAGGCCGACCGGTGGCGGAGGAGGTAGGCGCGCGGCCGGTTGGTGGAGAGAGAGAGAGAGACAGAGAGAGAGAGAGTGATGAGGCGGCGGCTGGAGATAGAGAAAGTGAGGAGGGGAGTGGGTGTTAGGGTTTGGTTGATTTATATAGAGGAGTGAGCCTGTGGCGCGCCTCCCCGCTATAGCCACGGTTGACTTCTTCAACCGTGGCTATAGTGGCCTCAATAGCCACGGTTGAAGACGTGAACCGTGGCTATTGTTAAAGGCCTCAATAGCCACGGTTCACTTCTTCAACCGTGGCTATAGAGGGCACTATAGCCACGGTTGGTTTCTTCTTTCACTATAGCCACGGTCCATTTTACTTGCCGTGGCTACTGGGTTTTGGGAGGCGTGGCTATAGTACCATTTTCTTATAGTGAATAGGTCCTTAGCTATCTCCTCAACTCCATGACGCGAGAAGTGCTGATACAAATCAGCAGCTTCACTACGGCGACGAAGTGTAGAGCGCTATCTAGGGGATGTACACAACTCAATCAAGGGCAAAGGTGATTCATCTGCGGTCCAAGCCGACGAGTACCCACAAAGGCGACATGACGACGGTGGCGTATTTTGCACATATGCGAGGCTATGCAGATGAGATGATGGCAGCGAACAAGAAGCTCGATGATGAAGACTTCATGTCATATCTTCTGGCCGGACTGGACTCGGACTACAACTCTTTCATTGAGAATATCACAAACCGGACATAGTCTATCATCATGAGTAGGCTCTATGCCCATTTCCTGGCCAGCGGGGCTCGCATTAAGTCTCAACATAGCTACCAGTGAATCGGTGCCAATGCAACTGGTCGCGTCAACTTTCAAGGTCATGCTCGTGGTGGTCGCAATGGTGGTCGAGGTGTCTTCAACCGTGGAGGTGATCGTAGTGCTAGTAAAACCCAAACAACCAACAAGCCACCATGTCGGATATGCAAGAAGAAGGGCCGGACTGCATATTGGTGCTGGTATAGATATAATGAAGACTATGAAGCTGAAAAGAAGACATCCAATACGGCATCATATGGTGTTTACACCAATTGGTACTCCGACACAGGAGCCACATATCACATTATAGGCGAGCTAGACAAGCTGATCAACAAGGAGAATTACAATCGCAATGATCATGTCCATACAACTAGTGGATCGGGTATGAGGATTATGGCTACTCGGTCAATCTACTATTTTTACCCCACATCGTAGCATGCGTATCAACAATGTTCTCTATGTTCCCGAGTGCTACCAAAAGGGTTGGCTATGACATCGCCGACTAGCCCATGTTGGGATGAGGAATCTTCACAAGCTTCTAAAGGGTGGCCACGTCGTTGGACTAAAGGATGTTGCTTTTGAGAAGGACAAGGTGTGTAGATGCCAAGCCGAGAAGCAAGTTGGAGCCAACTATCCATCCAAGACGATGATGACAACGACAAGACCATTGGAGATGCTTCACATGGACCTCCTCGGATCGGTCACATATATAAGCATTGGCGGTAACAAGTATGGCCTTGTCATTGTTGATGATTATTCCCGTTTCACTTGGGTATTCTTTTAAAGGATAAAAGTGAAACACAAGGAGTTCTAAATAGCTTCTTGAGAAGGGCACAAAATGAATATGATGTGAAGATCAAGAAGATAAGAAGTGACAACGGCATCGAGTTCAAAAACACACAAGTCGAGGAGTACCTAGATTAGAAGGCATCAAGCCTAAGTTTTCGACACCATACACACCACAACAAAATGGTGTAGCAGAAAGGAAGAACCATACACTCATCGAGATGGCGAGAACCATGCTTGATGAATACAAGACTCCCGACACATTTTGGGTCGAAGCCATCAACACCGCTTGCCATGCAACCAACCGATTGTATCTTCACAAGATCTTGAAAAAGACACCATATGAGCTTCTCACCGGCAAACTTCCTAACGTGTCGTACTTCCGTGTCTTTGAGAGCAAGTGCTTTATTCTTAACAAGAAGCCAAGGTTTTCCAAGTTTGCACCAAACACCAATGAAGATTTCTTGCTTGGATATGAATCAAATGTGTATGCATACGGGTTTTCAACAAAGCCACCGGCATTGTTGAGATCACGCGTGATGGGACATTTGATGAATCTAAAGGCGCTCAAGTAGAGCAAGTTAATACAAGTGATGTAGGTGATGAAGCTCCTTGTGAAGCAATAAGAAATTTGGCAATTGGTGAAATAAGGCCACAAGATCCAACTTAAGGACAAGGCGATCCATCTTCTTCAAGTCAAGATCAAGATCCTACACAAGACCTATGAAGTGGACAAACTCAAGGTGGTAGTCAAGACGAAGGTGACGACCATGATCAAGACAACAACCAAGATCAAGGACAAGATGGTGGAGGTTATGATCAACAACATGAACCACAAGAAGAAGAAGAAGATGCACCTAGGCCCCAACAACCCCGAGTTCGCCAAAGCATACAAAAAGATCACCCCGTTGACAACATTCTTGGTTATATACAAAAGGGGGTAACCACTAGATCTCGAGTCGCTAGCTTTTACCATCATTACTCGTTTTTTTTCTTTGGAACCTCTCAAAGTGGAACTAGCGTTACAAGGCTCGGATTGGGTGGTGGCCATGCAAGAAGAGTTGAACAACTTTGAAAGGAACAAGGTGTGGACCTTGGTGAAGAGACCTAAGAAAAATGTTATGGGAACCAATTGGGTGTTCCGCAACAATCCAGATGAACAAGCCGTGGTGGTGAGGAACAAAGCATGCTTGTTGCAAAAGTCTACTCTCAAGTTCAAGGCTTGGACTTTGGGGAGACATATGCACCGGTAGCAAGGCTTGAGTCAATCCGTATATTGCTCGCCTATGCTACACATCATGGCTTCAAGCTTTATCAAATGGATGTGAAGAGTGTATTCGTCAACGGTCCAATTCGAGAAGAAGTCTATGTGCAACAACCACTAGGGTTTGAAGACCCAAAGAAGCCTCACCACATGTACAAGCTTTACTATGCCTTGAGGTGTTCATACGAAGCTCTTGGGGCTTGCTTGAACGCATAGAGAGCTTGGGCTTGCTTAAGGCCATAGAGAGCGTAGCCCTAAGAGCTTGGTATGAACCACCTCAAGGGATACCTGATTGACAAGGGCTTCATAATGGGCAAGGCTGATCCTACCCTCTTCACAAGAAAATTTGGAAGTGACTTATTTGTGTGCCAAATATATGTCGATGACATGATATTTCGTTCTACCAACCAATCTTTTTGTGACGAGTTTGCCAAGATTATGACTAGGAAATTTGAGATTTCCATGATGAGTGACTTGAAGTTCTTTCTAGGCTTTTAAGTCAAGCAACTAGAAGAAGGAACATTCATAAGTCAAACCAAGTACACCCAAGACATCCTCAAGAAATTTGACATGGACAAGGCAAAGCCAAACAAAACTCCAATGAAAACAAATGGTCATCTAAGATTGGATGTGAATGGCAAGGGATCGACCAAAAGGTATATCGGTCGATGACCGGCTCTTCGGTTTACCTTTGTGCATCTAGGCCCGATATCATGCTTAGTGTGTGCATGTGTGCAAGATTTCAAGCCGCTCCAAAAGAGAGCCACCCGGTGGCCGTTAAAAGAATCTTGAGATATTTTGTTCACACTCTAAACATAGGGTTATGGTATCTTAAGGGCGCCAAGTTCAAGCTAGTTGGCTATTCCGACGTTGATTACGTCGGATGTAAACCGGAGGGGAAGAGTACCTCTACGACTTGCCAATTCTTGGGTAGGTCCCTTGTGTCATGGTCATCCAAGAAACAAAATTCCGTTGCCCTATACACCGCTGAAGCGGAGTATGTTGCAGCCGGTAGTTGTTATGAACAACTACTATGGATGCGACAAACTCTAAAGGACTTTGGATACACTTTGACCAAAGTTCCCCTCCTATGTGACAATGAGAGTGCCATCATGATTGCATATAACCCCATTGATCACAATAGGACTAAGCATATAGACATTCGGTACCACTTCTTGAGAGACCACTCAATAAAAGGGGATATTGAGATTAGTTATGTGAGAACCGACAAACAACTAGCCGATATCTTCACTAAGCCCCTAGATGAGAAAATGTTTTGTGAGCTTAGGAGCGAACTCAATATACTTTATTCTTCTAATGTGGAATGATCTCTTGCGCATCTTCGTGCTACCTTTGAAAAAGCAAAATGTTTGCAAATTTGAGCATGTGTTTTTGGTTTGCAAAATATCTTTTGCTCTTGGTCATGTAGACCATAGTACTGAGACTTGTGGACATTGTTATAAGTATGCCTGTTTGTGGCTGTCCCATGGTGAAATACACTAAATTTATAAGTTTATATATAACTTGTCCATTTATCCAATCTCTAGTTCTATCTCATCTTCTCTTTTCGAGAGCCACGAAATATCTATCAAAAGTCACGGAATATCCGTCGAAGGCATGGTTTACATTATGTGGTCCGACTGGAAAAACCGATGGAATCGGACTTTGTCCCAAGAGCACTTTCACATAACTTCCGTCGAGAAATGATGGAACTTCCGTCGATCCTTGGCACGATGAGCTGGAATCGACTCAAAAATACGACGCCCTCGGATATAGTCGGACAAGTTCTCACGGAACTTATGTCCGAAGTCTTGGAATTTTCGTCATAGCATCTTTTTGAAAAATGCGAGGTCGGATCTCTCTAAATCCAACCGTTGCAAACCTGATCGACGGAACTTCCGTCACATGGCGGCGGATCTTCCGTCGGCGCCACTTCCTTAGTGTTCGAGGGACTTCATTTGCCTATTCACATCTCTCATTTGACTTCACTCTTTCTCTCTCCTACATACAAACCCTAGAGGGCGATTTGGTGGCGATTGAAGGTGTTGACCGTGGAATATCTTCCTCACCACCCTTGGAATCTCCACCGGCATTGCTTCTTCCTCCGTCATTTCTATCGGTATGGTCCTCTTGGCCCCAAAACTTGTTTTTCGTGAGTTCTCCATATTCCTTGGATTCCTTTGGATAGATTGATTCCTTAGTTGGCTAGTCTATCTTTGCCTAGGAGATCCCACGAAGTTAGGGGTGGATCCAGGAGTTAGCGGTAGTTTGTGTTGCACAAATCGCCCTCGGCGGAAGTTCCGTCACTAGGCGACGGAAGTTCGTCAGGTGCGATCAATACACATCCACCTATCTCTTGCTCTCTATTCTGCTCATGCCATACCTAAACTCTTTGCAAATGTTTGATCCATCTTAGGTATTTGCTCATGGCATGAACCAAGAACCTTGGTCCTTCACGGGATGACGAGCAAGCAAGTGAGGAAGAAGAAATTCATGAGGCTTAGGAAGCAAGTGAGGAGGAAGTGCTACCTCGACATCACAATGTAGGTGTCAAGCGCTCTCGGAGCTCGGCTAGTGCAAAAGAGAGGAGCAGCGAGAGGTGTAGCACGAGACGACACATGTGCAGCGGAGGTGGTGCCTTGCCATCACGCCGTGCACGTGGCACCGGAGGACGGGGGCAAGGGCGTGGCAATGCTCCTCCAGCTTGTTGTGAGAGGCTTGAGGGTGCATGAGCCTGTCTATCTTGTCTGGGCACATGTACCATGACTACTTGAAGGACTCGACGGCTTTGCACATTGGAATACTTGAGGATCCTAGGAATGTGCAACCAAAGGAAGCCTCGGACTTGCACTTACACGTCCATGATCTTTTCTAGGAAGCAAGCAAGGAAGCAGCCATTGAGTGAGCATCAGTGGATTGACTGGAATGATATGGCAGAAAAAGACAATGCTGACTTCAACCAAGTGATAGAAGTGTGCAAGGCACGAGGGATGTATGATCTAATGCGGCTGCAGCATGACTGGAATGAAGAGGTAATTTGTCGGTTCTACTCTACTCTCTTCATGGACAGGTCTCCCACAGGGCGAGTGCATCTGGATGACACAGAGGCGGTCCTATAGCGTGTCTATGTCACACTTTGCCTCCTACTTTCTTATGGAGGCAGCTGACCGTGAGCGGGAGATCGGAGACAGATATGGCATTCATGTACTTCAACACAGATCGAGATTTTCTTGGTACCACCAATAGGATGCATAACTACTACCTCTATCTCAACAAGATTTTTAGGGCCACTTTGCTTCCTAGGGCTGGATATGCCACCAACGTTGTGGATAAGTCCAGAAACTTGCTTGTGAGGTTTGCTCCTAAGGCCACTTCTTTTCGTGTCATGGATTTCATTGTGAATGAAATCTTCAATGCCTCTAAGGCACTAGGAGGTAGCTTCCCTATGCACCCTATCTCATGAGGATGATTGAACAGGAGACCGGTATTCTGTTTCGAGAAAGAGTGTACATATGAGCCTCCGAGGATCCGTGTTCTGAAGCCACCTAGTGCTAGGCCAGCTGAGCCACATGTCTCCATGACTAGGAGAGCAACGAGTAGCTAGAGAGGCAGCGAGGTGTGAAGCATAGGAGGCGGAGGCAGCAGGATCCAGTGCCCCACCTCATCACTCTTCGGGGATTCCGAGGCAACTCAAGAAGATCTTCACTATGTGCAATGACATTTGTGAGCGCTTTGACAAGAATGAGCAGCGCATCAAGAAGCATGTCCACCGCTAAAAGACCAACAGGGCAGCTCGGGGACTTTCGGTTTCGCAGCAAGTTCCGAGGCAGAGGTCGGTGCACCTCCTCCCGTGTACTAGTGGTCCGATGTTGAGGGCGAGGGCCGTGGAGACACACTTGTTGAGGAGGAAAGTTACGACGAGTGAGGCCTCACCTTTTCCCTATTTCTTTCCCTCTTACCCTTTTCGGTGCCTTTATGACAAATGGTAGAGAAACAGAGGAAAAAGGATTCTATCTATCTTGTAATAGGCTAGTGTTGGAATATGGACAAGTATTGGTTGAAAAACTATTTGTGAACTCTTTATTGTAATAGGCTAGTTGAACCTTGTGTTTTCTTATCGCCTATGATATGTGTATGTGTTGGTGCTTGTTTACTTTCTTGTGTGCTTATTTATTGTAATCTTGACTTGTGGCTTGCATTATTGTGGTTTGTGCCCTTATGTTTTTTTTTTTTTTGCTAAGCACACATATCATGTCATCTTGATCACAAATAGGCACCCCACCTATTCCAAAATATAGGAGGAGCTCCTTCACATGTTTTTGTGAATCATGCATATGTTTAGGGGGAGCTCTGCTATATCTGGTCTTTTATTTATATGTTAATCCTTTTGATCAATTTGTCATCAATCACAAAAAAGGGGAGATCGAAGATGCATCTAGGATCCCCTAGTGGGTTTTGGTGAATAATGACAAATGATTAAAAGTTCTAATGATTCTTACAAGTGTGACATGTTTTAAAGTTAATAAGAATCATGTGCAAGGTTGTTAGCCCCTCAAAAATAAAAGAAAAAGAAAGACTGAAAAAGGATGATCAAGTCTAGCTTTTAATCTTTTTTAGTCTAGGAAAACCATCATATCAAGAGGGGTGAATCAATCTTGTATGAAAGGGAATTGAAATGCCTAAGTAATCTTTAAGCCTTGGTGAAATCCAAATCCAAACAAAGACAAAGAGAGAAATCAAAACCGACCAAATCGAGTCGTTGACGGAAGTTCCGTCAGCTGTCTACCTAGAGCCAAACACCACGCGATCAACGAACATCCGTGACCTATCACAGAAGTTTCATCGATGCCTTCTCTTACACTCTCAACGGCTCTTTTTGTGGCTCACCTATAAATAGACCTCTCTCACTCCGTGAGAAAGGTTGGAGACTCCATTTAAAACCCTAGAAATTGCCACAAGCTCTCTTGCTTTCTCCCACCTCTCAATCTTGAGATCCCAATCCATTGGAGAGGAAACTAAACCAACCAAAGCTTCCAAGACTCAATCCCACACTTGAGCATCTTGATTCCCTCACACACAAGCTTTCATTCACCTGTTACTCTTGGGGATTTGTCCCCTAGACGGATAGGCGTCGCCCTTGAGCTCCCATTTTGTGGTGAGACTTGGGAACGTTTGTGAGGGCGTGATTCACCTCCAGTAGGAAAAGAATCAAGAGGAAGAAAGAAAACCAAGTTTGACCTTTGTGGTTTCTTGGTGAGGACTAGGGTTGAAAGAGACTCGACTCTTTATAAGCTCCTCAACCGAGACGTAGGAACTTCTTTGTGAAGGATCCGAACTCTAGTGAAAAATCTCCATGCCTTTCTTGTTCTTGTTTTTGCTCTTGTTTTAGTTTTTCCTATATTTACCCGATCTACTCGTGTGATGGTTTGTTTGTCAATTCCTACGGGGTGTAAGCGACTCATCGAGTGTGCAACACCTCTATTAAAATAGGTTTTCATTTCTTGTAGTTTAATTCCACAATTCGTTTAGAGATTTGGAAACTTGAGGAAACCTCCGTGCCCCACGGAAGTTCCGTATTGACCGAAGTTTCGTCAGAGTCTTGATCGGTTCGTTTAAGTGTTGTGTTTTTCAGGATTAGTTTTAGATTGCCTAGTCACCCCCTCTAGGCAACTTTTGATAAAGAAAAACCAAATAAGATGGAGTGGAGAGGAAGGTTCAAGGGGCTAGGGTTTATTACGACGATTCCAACAGCGTCGGAATCGCTTGAAACGGAGTTACTTGGTGAAAATTTATGGCCATTGGAAGTTCTAGGGGTGTTTTGGTAAAATAGATAGGTTTCTATTTGGTGAGAGGGCTTTTCCGCAATTTATGAACATTGCATGGTCTTAGATGAAAAAAAAATACATCTCCTATTGACGGTAGGGGCTTTTTGTAAAATCTAGGGCTGTATTCCTAATTGGGAAAAGCCGAGGGGGTTGGATGTAAAAGCTAGGGTTTAAGGCATTTTTGGATTTATTTTCTAATAGAAAAATATGTGGAATAGGTCTATGGACCCCGTAGACCGGGACGGCGAGCCGATCCACGGGTCCACGGTGGACTAGCGGGCGGCACGACCAGGGGGCTCGCCGAAATCGCGGATTCCGGTGGCCAAGGACAGTCGGAGAAGGGACGACGGGCATGTCGGTGGTCGGTGGGCCACGGCGAGGGTTGCAGGAGGGGTCGGCGGCGAGCGGAGAGGACGGGCCACCCTATCGGAGGGCAGCGTGGCGGTGGCGCACATAGTGAGGGGGCGTGCCGAGATAGATTTGAGAGGGGAGTGGCTCGAGGAGGCACGCGCACGAGTAACGAGCTCGGGCGGCTAGTTGGCTTAGTCGGGTAGAGGCTACGGTGGCTTGGCGACGAAGTGGAGGGGAGCGGCTGGCGGTGCGTGCGCAGTGTGCGAGGCGACCGGCGGTAGCGGGGTGGGGACGGGCGGCCGAGGCGATCGTTGCACGACGGGGAAGAATGGGGGTCAAGTTAGGTGGGCTTGGACCGGAAAGGGGTGAGGGGCCACTACTAAAAAACACCCCCTGTAGACACGCTTTATTTAAGGTCTAGATACGTTTACTTTGTCTCAATCAAAAAATAGAGACGTCTTCATAAATCGTGTCCGAGGCGTCTCCGAACGTGCCGTGTCAAAGCTTGGTAAATATGATTTTTGAAAACATGTCTATTGAAGTATAAGACGTTTAATAGAGATGCTATAAAGCATAGATATGTTTATAGATACGTTTTCACGAATGCGTTGTATGTATTATAGTAGACACGTTTTGTGATATGTTAATAATCTTAGACACGATTTTATTGATACGTTTAGACTGTGTTTCTATCAATATAGACACATTGTATACAATGCATCAAAAAAATATTCTTGTAAAACTTGTTCTAAACGATTGACTTATTCATGCAATTAGTAGGAATCTTAGACACGATTTTATTGATACGTTTAGACTGTGTTTCTATCAATATAGACACATTGTATACAATGCATCAAAAAAATATTCTTGTAAAACTTGTTCTAAACGATTGACTTATTCATGCAATTAGTAGAAATTAAACCTGCGACTTCGTCATTTTCTACAAGGTCATCTAACCAACTCACCTAGGAAACAAAGTTGACATTCTTTGACCATATATTGTTTTATATGCATGTACTCTTAGTGCATTAACGTCTCTAGGATTTTCAATAGCATGTCAAAAATGTCTCTAAACGAGGGTAGATACGATAAAAACGTGTCTAATATCATCTCACTTTTTATACGATTTCAATAACGTGTTTGCAAACGTGTCCGATGTCGTGGGATACGATTAAAGCATCTCTCAATCCCATATCATTTTGAGATTCCATCTAAAACATGTCAACAAACGTCTTTACGTTGGATATCGATGGTTCAAAGCGTGTCTAAAATCGTAACACTTTGTGATGTTTTACAAAGCATGTCAAAAAACGTGTTTATCGTTTTATTTATGTTAAAGCGTCTCTAAGAGCATGTCATGTTGACACATTCTCAAAATCGTATCAAAAAGTGTGTCTAGCTACTTATGTAGGCACGCTTATAAAAACGTAGCAATATAAACGTGCCTAGAGGCCATTTTTCTTGTAGTGCGGCTTGGCCGGTAAGGAAAATAGGGTAGGGGCGCCCGGGTGAGGTTTTATTCGTTTTTCTTTTTCTAAGGTCAGTCACGGTGGAGAGTGTCATCGCACGATTACCAAGAAGAAATTCTTAAGAACCGTGCCGGTGGAAGGTCACGGTGATGACACTCATCTCTCATCCCATGACACTCCTTCTCTTCTCTCTCATGCCATGTCGAGTAAATTTAATGCTCATGACACTAACATGACACTCCCATTGAGATTGGCCTAAATCCTCTTTTCTCTATTTAAATTCAATTAAATCTAAATAAATTTGATAAAATCCAATAAATTCAAAATAAATAAAGGCAATAAGAAGCAAATCAATGGAGGAAGAAAATCACACGTGTTTTCAAGTTTCCATATTTTATTTGTCAAAAATCTATGTGCTATTGCTATAGATCTAATTCAAGTTTTAATTTCCTAATTGTTTTGAAAAATGTTTTTTTCCTGAATAAAATAAAATGATTTATTTGGTGGGTTTTAGTCGTGCCTAACGGGCGGTCGTGATGTCACCGGCGGCTGATATTACTAGGGGACGCTCCACTGTAATAACGATGCTCCTGGTGACGTCATTGGTGCCTGGCATATTCGACGCCACTATGGTGACGTCATGTTCGGCGCATTGTGATAATGGGCACGAAAATACCCGTTATTACTGGAAGAAAAAGAGAGGTTTTCAGGTCTAAAATAATGGTCATTATTTTTCCGCAACTAATGGCTATTAGTTCAAGGGTAGTTTAGTAATTGCACTAAAAAATTAATATTTTTTATCATACAAACTTGTCTTAAATACACTAAAACTTGACTACAATAATAATGATGATGATTCTAAGTAATGGTCATTAGTTGAGGAAAAGACAATGGTCATTCTTTTGAACCTAAAAACACCCAAAAAATAATACGTTATTTATGGACGTTATTGTAGTAGTGTGCCACGTTAATCGCGTCAGCATCAACCACGTCGTTGTCACGCTCTGGTTCTGCAAGACCGGTGGCGCGTTCACCGCGCTCTGGGTTCTGACCATCGCGGTCAGCTTCAGCCTTGATGTCCGTGACCTGGAGCGGGTCATGTCATTGTAGTGTCATGTCTTACAGGAGCTCTATGCACCTGTCTCGACTCGGCTGTGATGGGGACCTCACCATACACTCAGACTCGCTTTTTTCTTCGAGTGGATGGTGAGATCACAGTGCAGATGCCGAGGCTTGTTCGGTGTATAATGCCAAGCCTGTGTGGGTTCAATATGTCGCAGAGAGCACATTTACATAGCAAAACCCTTATGGAAAAGTTCACAAGTGTCGCTCGATGATCTTCACTATAGGATAAGATTTACAACGTTGGGGTGGTAACAAATGAGCCACACTCAATCTCTTCCCTTGCAACATAATAAGATATATTGGTTGATAACTAGAGAAATAAATTCCAAAAGCCACTAGCGTGGGAGGACTTGACCTCTCACACCACCTAGATGTCCCTAGAAGACTGGTATTTGGATTATATTGCAACAGCCCTAAGCTGAATATCAATCATGACGAATTATGTAAGGACGTCTTGTTGACCACGTGGAGTTGGAGCTGGTGAACCAATTAGCCCTTTTGCTTTGGCCGCCAGGATAGATACAGGAGTGCCGCTCTCCAGAACAACTCCTACATTGCCATAGAAGAGCCTATACTTTTCCACTTTGGACGGGGTCCTGGCCACCGTGGCCAGTGCTCCCACCATCCCTTCTTCCCTGAAGATGCTGGCATAGCGTGGACAAAATTTCACAATTGATATCGTGATCTCAATTGTGACCCTTCTCATGCCTGGGTATTCATGATTTGGTTTCTTGTTGGACTTGAGTGTACGCACTAGGCTCTGAACAAGTATTGCAGGACTGTTATGTGAATCTAGCTCACGGGCAAAGGCTGCAGGGACGACTTCACAAATTCGTGAGGCCAGGCCGATCAGGGACTCTAGTTGTTTGCCACTAGTAGACATTATCATTTTCATTACCTGCACAAACGGTGTGAAGCCAATGCCAACTCAATCTACATCAATAAATGGTGTGATGGCAACTTAAAGTTTCTACTGAGTAATTGAAATTGCCAAATGTTTATACAAATAACAATGGAGAGACTCACCACTGGCAAAGCAGAAGACAGGAAATTGCTTGCATCCTTATGACACAATTTGTCTCTGCAGTGTGCACAAATATTCTGCAGCAGGCTGGCGGCAGAATTTCTGTAACTATGCTCAGAAAGCAAGTCAGTGAGATCCTTGATAACTTGATATCCTTGTTCGACCAAGATAGCCGAGCAGTTTGCAGTGCCCCATGTTGCAATATTTGCCAATGCTTCCCCTGCCACCATTTTCACAGAGTGATCATGGCACATTATTCCAGTTGATCCATCTCTTCCAAGAAATGCATGAAGTAACCATCCAATTATTACTTGGATTCTACCAATTTCGCGGCCTGCTCTCTTATGCAAGGCCAGCTTGCATATGATGTCCATCACGGGCTCCCATACTTGAGGACTGCTGCAAGCATCCTCTAAAATACATATGAGGTTGTTTAGTAAGAAATTGTTGTTCCACAGCTCTTGTCGGAGTGCTACGCCTACATGCTCTCCAGTGGCCGCGAGTCGCCTCAATAGATTCAGAGACAAGCAAGTCACTGCATTTTGCTGCTCATCATGGTCCATAGTATCGTCGTATCTTGTGAGCCCTATGATCTTGGATAAGATAATTTTGGATTTTAAAATTTCTGCACAGTTATCAAGATCACAAGCAAGTTTCTCAAGAATTACCATGCCCAGCACGGGGAATGAATCTTGATTTGTCAATGGTGGCTCCTCTGGAACAGACCACTCGTCTTTCATTCGCTGCCAGCGCAGGCGTACCCAGGAGCACGCTTTAGTACTATAGCCTCCTCCATTCTCAAATTGATCACCTGGTTGGCTACTACCTACATTTTCTTCAGAAGTATTTTGTGCTGAATATTCTTGACCCGGATCCGCGACACTCTGATTCTCAGTATCAAGCAAAGAAGACACCAACTTCAGGGTGCCGGGGATCTCAGCAATTCTGATGCTACCGGCAAGCTTGGTTGTGACCCTGGCGGCGAACATCCTGGTATCTCTGTCCGGTACATCTGACCTGCGGAGCATGCCAATCAACGAAGACTGAGCTGTGTTGGAACTGATGATCCTCGACTTGAGCTCTTGGCTGGCATCACCTTCTTCTGCGAGGAGCATGTCAAGAAGAATCACCCCTGCTAGCTGCGTCTTCCTTGAACTTGAGTGTAGGGACTCCACAGCGAAGCTTGCGAGGCTCACCGTCTTCCTTGCAGTAAGCAAACCTGTGTCGATGCACGTTGCATAGGCACGCTGGTAGTATAGGTCGATGGCATTTGCTCCCCGTCGACCATAGAGTTTTGATCGACGAACAAGTAACCTGCGAGGCAAGAAGGAGAAAACCCCAAGCATGGTTGCAATGATGTAGAGTGAACCTTGGCATAGCGCCAGCACGTAGAAGACTTGTAACGCTGGCACCATGTTGGGGCTACTGCCCTCAGGGGGTGGGGAATAATCAGGACGAGTTAGAAGATGCTGGAAGCGCAAAGATGAGAGCACGACTTGCAAAACGGCGGCAGGGATCTGTAAGTTCCCAACCAGCAGCAAAACTATGAATGATGGTGGTGGATAGGGCCCAAGAAATTGGAAAACATAATCTGGGGACGATTCTGGGAAAACCGTGACCCACAGGAAGGATATACGCAGGATGAAATCGATCCAGCCTGCAAGACGATTGAAAGTTTCAGGAGTTATCTGTAGGCTGCCAAATGATAGTACCACTGCGGTGAATGATTGACCGATAACAAAAGAGAACCAGTATATAGGAAATGACACCTGTGGCGGTGGGAGCGACACGATTATCACCAGATAGCCATGTAGCCAAGCAATTGAAATCACTTTAACTGAGCACAGGAGCATGCGGCCATAGGAAGTACTTGTTAGGTTGGAAATTTTACGGGGTCTCAAGCAGAGGAGCAACACCGCCACAATATGCATAGTCATGTTTGGCGTAATAGCCCTTCGTACCCAACTGTCGCACTTTGTGCTACAAGATATTCCTAACATAGGAGTAACGGTCAAGTAGGCTACTAGGACAGCATAAATCTGCAACCGACCAGGTCTCCGAGGCCGTCGGCTAACAAGAATTAATAATGCCACATCAATAATTGGCGCTGCTTCTCTAATGAGTCGCCGTTCTTTTTTACCGATAAGCCACAACTTGTTGATTATGTTGATCCATAATCCCGTGATCAGCACCACTTCGTCTCCTTCCTGCGGTCTCCATAACATGCGGGTGAAAGACGAACTTAACCATTTGAATGCTTTCGTGGTGCCGAATAATGATTGATTGTCCAATCTATAGCCGCGGCTGAAAATCCTAATCATGTGTATATGCATAGCCAATTAAGTCAGATATGGAACAACAAAGGCTGAAAAAAGAGTAAAGTGCATGGTCGGTCCTTAAACTTGTTACACAGTGTCATCTAGGTCCTGTTAAATTGTATTTCTAACTCAAACTTAGCTTCAGGTGTTATTTAGGCCCTACTCTTAAAACACAAATCTAGGTTCTGAAAGTTGGCTTCGACTATCATGTAACTCCTACAATGTAGTAGGTGTTGTCAAAATGGATTAGCCAACAATCACAATACCATTCATTTCTATTGTGTATTTGTAACCAGTTAGCTCGTCACTCTCAATGCTAAGTCTTAGAGGTATTAGTAACTGTATATTCAGGTTCCTTAACCCTATCTTGATCAACAAAGATATGCATAATCAAAAAAGAAAAGGCAATGATGAAAAAAATCTAGATAGTAGCAATATTAAAAATGAAATATTTTTGTTGTTTAACATCATTATGTTCATCGATATTCTATATACACACACATTTGAGATGAAATTCATGTTTTATCAATATAATTATGTTATATCCATAAAAATAAAATTTAATCCATTCACTTGGAATAACGATGTATTTTGAAAGTATAGGACCTTGATGACACCCAAAGCAAAGTTTATGGACCTAGATTTTCATTTTAAAAGATTAGGGACCTAAATATTATCTGAGGCTAAGATTTGGGAGTCAAAACTGCAATTTGAGAGTATGGGTACCTAACTGACATAGTGGAACAAGTTGAAGGACCGCCTATGCATTTTACACTTGAAATTTTTTACCAAAGATTGAATATATACAAGGATTGAGTTAATTTGTACCTGAAGGCTTCTATGAAGATAATGACCGTGGCAAACCAGAAATCGTCATTCCTCAACGATGAGCAGAAGCCGCCAAGCAAGACCCCAGTCGCCCACAGGAAGGCCAGAGCGCCAAAAGCGTTTCCCGCCCACTCCGCAAAGGCAACAAACTGCACGAACTTGTTCAGTGTCCTCTCTGGATTATTAGCTGGAGCGCTCTCCCTCCGCTCCTGCTCGGCGCCTGCCTCTAAAGGCATTTGGATTGAAATCCCCCTGACTGCACCTGCTGCTGACGCCATTGTTGGTGCTATCAAGGTTAAGCCACCCCAAATATGTATGACAGAAAAAGCACCGAAGCAGCATCGATACCTTGCCTAGGATCCTAATTTCAGGGGCAGTGGTAGGGAGGGGCCTGAGCCCTCCTATGCTTCATGTATTTCTTTTATAGACGCACCCATGTGAAACAAATTTTAGTATTTGGGCCCCTCATGGTCAATGCCTAGCTTTGCCCCTAGATCCTATGACCCCATTTCTAGCATGGCATCAGGTTTTTGCTAGGATGGTGTGTGTGTTACCCATTTTACAACAATGAGTTGAGGACTATCAATAAAAACATGATCATGCACCCACTGCTTTTACCCTAGGAAAGTACTTTGCTTCACATGGTTCTGCTACTTTGCTTCTTCAGGTGAGCAAATCATCAACATTTCTGCGCCAGCTCATTGATCTTAGGAGGCCGTGCTGGAAAATGCAAACTGATCGATTCTTTGTGCCAGCAAAAAGAACCAAAACCTCATCAGAGATCCAAACGATGACTCTTTATGGTAAGTCTCATAAAAAAAGGTATCAACGTCTTCAAAGATCAGAACGATAATTGTTTTTCTAGAACATAAATTATTGCATTCATGAGATCCATGCTGGACACGTTACCACTTCTTAACTGGGTATCTATCAGTTCTTTACACGCAAAATAAAAAAAAGGAGAAGGAAGAATATGACGGCGGTCCGCTCGTTATGCATATGCTTTTAAAGACGAGTGAGATCACAATCGATCAGCAGAACAGACGTGTAATAAAACGGCAACGCTCCTGATGCTGGCAAAATAAAACAAATATCCAGTGCCACAGCCTCTGGGTGATCTTTCAATAGCTCCTTGTCCTTTCTATGAAAGCTCCTCAGTTCCTATTAATCCCCGTAGCACTAACACTAAAGCAATAACCTACTATAGCCACGGTTAGGGGGACTCTACAGCCGCGGTCAGCCTCAACCGTGGCTATGTTTCCCAGACTACAGAAAATCATTTGTATCCTTGAAAAATAGATATTTTTTTCACATGTGCCGGACGAAGATCGCAGATAGATGCTGGAAACACTACGAATTTTTTTGAAGTAGTAGATATATCTCTTAAAGGATTATTGAATTCCAAATTCAATTTTGATGTGGAGATGTTCCAAGGCGACACCAACCTCCACATTTTTTAAAAAAAAATGTTTTTGATTGGCCATGGCCTGCTCTTGGAACTCATCTCCTGCTACAGCTTGCACTAGATTGGCCATCACCCGAGAGAACCGTTCGTGCTAGCTACATAGGCACATAGCGATAGTGGTACGGTGTTAGGCTCTTATTGGCTTTGGTTTATCCGATTTAGTCTGACTATGAATATTTACTGCTCCTAAGCTCAAACAGAGCATAAAATATTTTTAATTTCCCATGCCTGTCCAGGAATTCTGAGCTTCATTTTTACTGTACCTTATTGTAAATTGGAGATTGAAGCACATGTCCGAGCTGGACCTTCATGCGTTTATGATCTTCTAGTTTCACTAACTAATTTCTTCTCTGATTTCATGCATGCTATAGGAAAATTAAAAGGTGGTTAAAATTATCATGAAACTTGGCCATCCTTTTTTTTTTTGATGTTGTCCTTGCATGCATGGTTGAATGTAACACACTTGGGGCCTTTGTCTTTCTAAATAACACAATTTCTATTCGCATTTAGAGCAGGCACGAAGGAGGCAAGATAGAAATGAAGAGGTGTTGAAATAAGAAGACAACATCTGCTCTTATAAAGGTGGTAATTGGTCCTCTTAAAAAATTGTTTTATGCATGAATAAATTAGTGTGTGTGATCACATATTTACAATCTGCTCCTCATTTGTGTTTCCTTTTGCAATTATGAGTGCTAAGTGTACGGTTTAAGTAGCTGATTTACTTTATAACCAATATAGTAACTCGGGATAGAGTTGACCTAAATGCTATTTACGTCGTTATGTCTGTAGAATAAATTCAATAGTATGGTTCACTATCAGTTATTTTTATTTTTTTAGAGCCATTTCAATAGTGTAATACACATACTGATTGGTGTTGTACTGCTTTTCCTTTTTTTTTTGCGACCCAATGCTTCTACCATTGAGCAAGCCATGTATGTTTATTTTATTTTATATCAGTACGAAAACTGGTGTTGTTTTGTTTTACTATCCAATGCTGAACTGCATATTTTTTGTTCTTTTTGAATTCAGTTCTGGTGTGTATGTTGACTGTTAAGAGTGAATTGCTTCAGTCACACACAAAAAAAATTTACCTTGAGATTTATGAAAAGAATAACTCTGGATCTACACTCTAGCTGTAACCCTAGTAGGAATTAGTGTACATTAAATTACAATGGCCTTTAATTGATCACAAATTGGAGCAATGATAGGATTTTTTTAGCGATTAAAAAACTTAATGTCTTCCATTTTTATTTCTCTTGATTTTTTTTGTACTGGTCAATGGACCACTTATATAGAGAGAATATTGGTTCCTTCATTACATGCTATCACTATAACAATAACTTACTGTAGCCATGCAACCCAAAACCCTATAGCCACGACAAGCAAAATCGACCGTGCCTATAGTTGGGACCGTGGCTATAATTGGGTGCGGGCTACTGTGCCCTTGGACCATGGCTATAGAGGCCACTATAGCCACGGTTGGCTTTGTGAACCGTGGCTATAGTGGCCTCCACCAATAGCCACGATCCACGTCACCAACCGTGGCTATAGTTTCTTCTATAGCGACGGTTGAAAAAGTGGACCGTGACTATTGTTTTGCACAGTATAAAAGGCCGTGTTCAGACCGAACACGAGCTCGATCCAAGTGTGGCGGCTCGAAAATTGAGGAGAAAAATGAAAACCGAAGGGGGAAGGTTTTGATCTCGTCTTTTTTTTTGCAGAAATTTGTTCTCTATGGTAAGGAAAACCCATCCCATGTATTATTTGTTGCTATAATGTTGTAATCATGGAGAATTTTGGATTACCATTTGACCTAGGTTTTGATTTTGATATGTCAAATTCCTCCATGTTTGTAGGTTTGTTGTTGGTTTGAGTTGTGTATAATAAGCTCATATATCATGTCTTACTACCCTTTTTCATGTCAATCAATTTAAGATCTACTTTATGCTCTCTTGAGAGAGACTCCTAGAGCAAGTTTAATTATTAAAAAAATTTGAGTCAATTAATAATAATTTGTATAGTGGGTTTTTATATATGATAGCACATTGTCTTATGCAATATATTAGTTCCCTTATATTTTCTATAAATATATAATATTCATAATGGTAAATACATTATTTAGTAATTATTTAATAATTATTAATTCTAGCACATTATGTTATGCAATATATTAGTTTCCTTATATTTTTTATAAATACTTAATATTCATACTTGGTAATTATTTGATTTAGTAATTAATTTATTATAATTTATAATCGTGTAATGCTTGTTTAGATGGACAAAACATGGATGTACGAAGAGTCAAGATTAAGTGCATATTTCCGTGGTCAAGTCGATGTATTTCTCAAGAGGGCTGCCGAGCATGCTAAGCGTCTAGGAAGACAAGAAATATATTGTCCATGCGTGGACTGCAAGAATCATAAATTGTGGACAGATACACTTGTAATCAAATCTCACTTAGTGAGGAGGGGTTCCTGGAGAATTATACGAGGTGGACAAAGCATGGAGAAGACGAGCCGGTCGAAGTTGAGTTGCAGCCGATTGAAGTTGAAGAAGAATAGTTTGTCTAAGTTGACGAGACTTTTGATTTTCATGTCGAAGAAGAACAATGTACTGATTTTGATGTTGAGGAATTGTTATGTCATGTTGAGCCGCAAGTTTTACTCAATGCAGGGACAACAAGAGGGCTTGATAAATTTGCAACGATAGAGAAGGCATCAAATGATTTATTGTTTGAGGAGTCTAAAGGATGTTCTAAAGAGAATACTGTGTTACGTACAGTTGTCGAACTCATGAAACTAAAGACCATCCATGGGTGGTCGGATGCCAGTTTCACTGAATTGTTAGATCTTCTTTCGGATACACTGCCGAAGCCAAACTTGTTACCAAAAAACACGTACTATGCTAAGAGACTGATATCTTCAATGTCGCTGGGTGTGCAAAAAATCCACGCATGTCCAAATCATTGTATATTATACCGGGGGTGGGGGAGAAGTTCAAGGACCTCGTGAGATGCACAAGGTGCAAACGAAGTCGTTACAAGACGAATGAGGAGTATGATGTAGACACAACTAATAAGAGGGGGAAGAATGACAGGAAGAGGAAGAAAAGCGATATCGTCAATGGTAGCGACGATGATAGTAAGGTTCCAGCCTTGGTCATGTGGTACCTACCGGTGGTCGATCGCACAAGACGGATATTTGCCAACCCAAGAGATGCTGAACCGATGACATGGCATACACGTAAGAGGGAGCCTAATAAGCTGAGTCATCCATCGGATGGAACCCAGTGGAAAAACTTCGATCGTAACCACCGTGACGACTTCTCGCACGAGCCAAGAAATATACGGTTTGTATTGAGTACGGATGGAATGAACCCTTTTGGTATGACGAGGAACGTTCGCAGCGTTTGGCTCTGTGCTGCTAACAATGTTCAACCTCCTGCCGTGGTTGTGCCACGAGAGTGTTGACGGTCGTTACGACCAATTTCGACCGTCAATTAGTCAAATAAATGAGCAGGATTAGGCATGTCTTACACGCATTTTACTTAGAAATAACCTAGTTCCACTTGTACCTCTAGATTTTTAGTGTGCAGGTGGATAATGATGAATTCCAGGCCCCGAGGCGACAAATCAACACTTTTACAAAACTTCCACTTCGCCGCGGGAATCAACTCCAAGATAAAAGGCCAATGACCACGAAATACAACACAAAGAAGGCCACAAGCACCTGGATCAAAGACCAACATCCAGTGGGGGAGCCAACCGCCAAAGCCCAGCCCAGGAGGGGCCAGGACCAGCTCGGCCGAACCCACCGGGGTGGTTCGGCCGAACCAGGATGGTGGCCCCCCGGCCCACTTTTCTCCGGCGGTTCGCCCACCGCCTCCGGAGGTCGGTTCCACGCGCATTAAATGCCACCGACCTACGAAACCGCCTCCAGGAGCCGACCTTTCAAGCCTATATAAGGAGGGGTACCCCCCCTCCTTAACACACACAACAACACAAGGATCATTCTCTCCTCACACTAGAAGTTTAGAGGCTTTCTAGGTAGTGCTAGGCTTAGTAGTGGGCTGCCTCATTGCTCCCAAGGTCTTGTGGAGAATTGGGTATAGCTCTTGTATCCTCTCTTTGTAAGACTTGATCTTTTATATATGGAATACTTTCGTTTATATCTTTGTCATGAGCTTGACAGAGTAGTCATGATCTTGCTTGATCGTTCATCGTTCGTTCATATGAGTTCATCGTTCGTTCTTCGTTCTTCATTAATAGGAGATGAACACATATCGAATGTTCTTCGTTCATTCATACTTGATCATCGATTACTCTTGCTCTTACTTGGTTGATTGCCGTTCGTCGCTCATTCTTGAGCGACGAACGCCTTTGCATGACTTAGTGCTAGCTTTGATCCTTTCATCCGGCTTATGCTAGTTAGACTAGTGTTCTTATGAATAGGTTTCGGGTTCATCGTCCCGCAAGGGTGCTCTAGATTTGCCACCATGTCGATCCGTAGGATTGGGGTGCCTCGAGGGATCTAGAGTCTGTGGTTAGTGACGCCGGCATGGTGCTGGGGTTATCTACCCACCTTTGAATGTGCTTCGTGTCCCACGGTTTGTAGAGGTAGGTGACAAGAAGTGACAGCCTTGTCATCCAAAGTAATCCTCCACGTTCGGGCATGGCATAGGAGTCTAAAAGGCCGGAGTCGCGAGGCGGACCTCGCGTAAGACGGATCTCCCGATGATGCCTAGGCATTAGACGCTTGCTTGCGCTTGCATGATCTTGGATGTTAGGTAGAAGCTGTGCACTCATATGAATGTTGTATCATTAGGAGTAGTGGTCTGCTAGTCTAGTTTAGCTTTATCTAGGATTGCCTCTATCCCTTTTATTAGAGAATGCATTGCCTTGGTGTGTGTCACACTATCCTCAATTTATTGCTCCTAACCCCTGCATTGGAATGTGATTACTTCATCACTCTTTTGTAACACCATGAGCATAAGTACTCTTATCAACCATGTCTTCCTTTGGGAAAATATAAATACGATACCCTTGAATACTCTCGGGTGAAATGCTACAACGGGTTATCCGTCCGCTTGCGGATATTCATGACCCACCTTATAATACATATCTAGTGCTTGTACTTGGATGTGGATTATTTGGTTAAATAGTGCAAGTGACTTAAACCCTTGGCTCTCCCGCGGTCACGTGTTTCTTTCCGCGTGACCTTAAGAGATGCCAACAGAGAGGAAGTACATATTATTGTCCATTCTTATATCCGGACCGAAAGAATCCGGGAACGACATAGATGTCTTCCTAGAACCATTGTTTGAAGACATGCAGAAACTATGGTTGGAAGGTGTGCGTATGTGGGATGAGCACCGAAGAGACTACTTCACGATGAAAGCGATCATTTTCGTGACCGTAACTAATTCCCGGCGTTAAGGGCGCTTTCGGGCCAGGTGAAAGGAAAGGAGGCATGCTTTGTTTGTGTTGATGATATATCACACATGTATCTTCCATCATCCAAGAAGACAAGTGTACACTCGAATCGATTCTTACATCGGAGCCACCCGTATCGACGGATGGTCAAACAATTTGATGGTACGATTGAGACCGGCGAAGAACCTCGACGTTGGTGTGACATCCCTTTCGGGCACCCAGGAATCAACACAGGGGAACACTCGACGAAGCGAGTTACAACAGTTCATCATCTCATACAAGCCAGAATATATACATCATGGTATAATACAACCAGGTTTTTAAAATACAAACATTGAGTAACGACAACTTATTACAATACCGAAGTCCGAAACAACTAAAAGTTCGGCAGCGGAAGTTATTCTTTTTACAACAAAAGACTACCTAGGACGACTAACGTGATGAGCAGTTCAGGGGCAACAGTACATTGTTCGCGAGCTCGTTTTCAAAACTTAACGCATTTCGAGTACGAGAGAGGACGGAGCCCTATAAGGATGTAGAATAGCTAGATTTTTCTAACCGTTTGACGTTCGGGTTATGGGTAGTTACTAACTAATCGTGGTAGTTTCGTGTACTAATGGTTCGTATGGTTTAGTTCGTCGAGCATGCATCATGGCATATTGAGTGCTATAATAAGAAGCCGGGAATAGGCTTGGCTAGTCTCGTAGTACTTTGATAGGCTGTCTTTTCGTTTTCTTTACTCGTGGGAAGAAGTGTTTAATTAGTTTAAACATGTTCCCTGCAGATGCCGATGCCACGGGTTAGGAAGCGTGTTCGTGGGGAGGAGGGCGCCCGAGCCGCACGCGTCACCGAGCTTGAGCAGAGGACCCATGACTTGGAGACGCAGGTGTAGAGTCGGGACCGCCGGATAGCTGCTTGGAAGAATCGCTTCCGTGTGGACTGCCGGGAGATCCGCAGATCTCACGCGCGGATCGCCGAGCTTGAGGAGAAGTTGGTGGAGGTCACCGAGGACCATGACGGGTTTCACGGGATGTCGATCGCACTGGACGAGTAGTTGGACACGGTTACCGCCCGGCGCGACGCAGCTCGCGCCGTAGACGCAGCACACCTAGCAGAGTTGGCAGGAGTGACTGCACAGCGTAACCACGCGGTGGAGACCCCGATCGAGGTAGAAAACTAGCTGGAAGAGCTCGAGATGATGTACGACGGATCGGCCGACGCACACCACGAGTTGGTGCACGACCACGACGAGCTGTTCGGACAGTTCCAGCATTTGCAGCAGCAGCACCAGGGTCCCGCCGACGACGCCGAGGAGGTTTCTGGTGTGGACTACGAGCCACCGCCGACCCCACCGGGGAGGACGCCGAGTCGGACGCTGGTAGCCACGCGCCGCCAGCTTAGCTAGTGTTGGAGTAGTACCGATGCAGGATAGCTAGGCCAGGAGTAGGATGGTAGCCACATTTTGCTGACGTAGGTCGGATTGTAGCATAGGGTAGTAGTAGATGATGGTAGTGGCTGTTGTACAGGAAAGTTGGATCAGGTGTGTACGACAACTAATGTATAAGGAAAATATGGTATTTGTATAATATATGTGTAGTTGGTAGTGTAGTATATAAGAGCCTCGTTGAAGTACTTGGATTAAAAATGGTTTCTGCCTATGCTTGATATGCTCATTTCTCCGCGAGAGATGGACATCACAGGTAACGTCATCGATGACGCGAAAGGACGGGCGAGAGGATGCTCGTCTATCTAAGTTGGAGAGGCAAGCTGAAAGAAAAGGATGAGTTGTTAGCAATTAGAGAGGCGTAATTAATGAATAAGGAAGAGCAGATTCAAGTCAAAGACCAACAACTTGCGACCGCAAACACCACGATTCACCGGTTAGAACAAGATTTAATCCAAGCGCACAATGCGCTACTGAATGAAGAGCTTGGTCAGCATCCCCCGAGAACGAACCGAGAAGTGCACGAGGACCCCGTAGCAGAAGAACCCGAGGAAGAAGAGGAGGATCCTGAAGAGAAAATGGACGTTGACTCAGTAATAGACTTCACGGAGATTCCACGATTGGAGGATGAAGGGTCCGAGGTAGGAAGTTCCAAGAGCCGAGAAGCGACGTCAAAAGTTCGTGAAGGGGATTAGGGGTGTAGCGAGTAACGAGTGAGGGAGTTAGTATGTAATATAGGTATCGGTTTAATAACAAGCGTGGTGTAACCATGCACAAGTGTCGCAATAAGGGTCGTTGTAGATTGGATGGTCGGATATGTGCATATGGGTTTCGTGGTTGTTATAATAAGACTGTTGTTACATAAAAGTTTATCTTGGAAATTTCTCATCCATGTATTCCTGTTCCTTATATAATTATGTTGGAATTAAGATGTCTAACGTGAATTTTTCTTGGACAGAATGGTTGGAACAAGGAGACGGGATGATCCGGAAAGTTCGCATCGATGGGCGGGAACGCCACCACCACCCCTACCTTGCTACGAGGCTATTGCAGCTGTGCTGGATTCCCGTGCGAGTAGCGGGAATTGCTGGAGCAGATTGGTTCGGAACACCGCTCCACGGGGAGGTCCACAAGGTCGGAATGCCCCGGAAGAACGTGTGACCTTCTCGGATTCCTCATCGGTTCGCCACCCGGTCTTCTCGGATGCGGGTGAGCCATTGAAGGCTGATCACCGGCTTCGCACCATTGAGTCTAAGCTGGAGTTGTTTCCATGTACCGATCACCGGAAGACTCTGTTCGCTTCCCAAGCAATCGCAAGGAATTGCTGGAGCATGGTGGGCCAACTACAAGGCGATGTTCCCTCCAGGACATCGAGTTTCTTGGGCTGAATTCACTAAAGCATTCCGGGAGCATCATATCCAAGAAGGGTTGATGTACCGAGAAAAGAAAGGAATTTTTTGTCACCGAAGCAGGGCGATATGACTGTACATGCCTACTCCAAGGTATTCAACCGTCTTGCTCGAGTACGACCCCGAGCACGTGGACACGGATGCTAAGAAGAAGACTCTATTCAAGGAAGGGCTGACCACCAAGCTGCAGTCCCGGCTTGTACTGAACAAGACCGACAGCTTCACTAACTTCGTCGGTGATGCTATTTCATTGAAAGACTCTATCCGCCTCCATCAAGCGGAAAAGAGCAAGAAAAGGCAAGCAGCTGGACAAGGGAGTGGAGGACCATCAAAGTATAGGCTGGTATACACTTCACCATCAGGTCTGCGCTATCAGCATATACGTTCACGTCCAAACTATTATTGGCAGCCTCCGCAGCCACAGCAGCCTCAGCAACAGCGGTCGAACCGAGTATCGTCCGCCTTATCAGCAGCAGAGTGCTCCAATTCCTTGACCGGTATATCAAGCACCTCAGCGAGAATGGACCGCCATATTTCAATTGTGGCCATCCAGGTCATTACTATCGCAGCTGTCCCTATCCGCAGAAGGTTGCTTATGCACCACGCCCCAAGGACGGATGCAGAACCAGCCGAGGAATCAAGCCAAAAACACTCAAGTAAAAATGGCCCGTGCTAACTTCACTACGGCCGAAGAATTACCGGAAGGAGGACAGATCCTAGCGGGTATGTTTTCTATAGCTGATCATCCTGTTATGGTTTTATTTGATTCGGGAGCCACTCATAATTTCATCAACAAAGCATATGTTTCAAAGCATCGCATCATGCCATCCAAGTTGTTATGTGCACATCTCATTTCAATGCCGGGGGTAAAATCCTTACAAATGAAGCGGCTGCCAATATGCCATTAAAATTGGGTAACAAAGTTTATTCCACTTCATTGATTATTTTGGATGGGCAAGGGTTAGACGCAATTATTGGTATGCAATGGATGGATTTTCATAAGACGGTACTTGATATAGCGTCTCGAGCGAGTCTATTTGAACTCTCCCGTTCATGGTCGAGATTGCTTGCTTTTAACTCTTCCCCGGTCTATCTTGCCAATGGTTAATAAAATTACAAGTAAAAGTCCGGAGGATATACCAATAGTCCGTGAGTATCCGGATGTCTTCCGGACGACTTACCAGTGTCTACCGCAGATCGAGCGGTAGAGTTTAAGATAGAGTTACAACCGGTAACAACAGACAATATCAAGGAGGCCGTATCGGATGCCACCAAATGAGCTAGCAGAGTCAAAGGTGCAATTAAAGGAGCTATTGGAGAAGGGGTATATTCGCCCAAGTTCGTCACCTTGGGGATGCCCGACCTTGTTCGTGAAGAAAAAGGACAAAACATTAAGACTATGTGTGGATTATAGGCCTTTGAATGCAGTTACCATCAAGAACAAGTACCCCCTTCCTCGGATTGACATCTTGTTTGATCAATTGATGGGAGCAAAAGTCTTCTCCAAAATAGATCTTCGCTCAGGATATCATCATATTAAGATCGGAGTCGAAGATATTCCGAAGACGACATTTTCCACCGGATATGTACTTTATGAATATTTGGTGATGTCTTTTGGATTGACCAATGCACCAGCACACTTTATGTACCTCATCAACTCGGTATTCATGCCGGAGCTGGACAAGTTTGTCGTGGTATTCATCGATGACATATTGATCTATTCCAAGTCGGAAGACGAACATGCCAATCACTTGAGGATTGTACTGCAACGTCTAAGGGATCATCGGCTATATGCCAAGTTTAGCAAGTGTGAGTTCTGGTTAAAAGAGGTGCCTTTCCTAGGGCACGTGATATCGACAGAAGGAGAGGCTGTTGACCGGGCAAAGTTCAAGAAGTGTTGGATTGGAAGCCACCGAAATCGAGTCACACAAATCGGGAGTTTCTTAGGACTGGCCGGTTACTACGGAAGATTCATTCCAAACTTCTCGAAGATTGCCAACCCAATGACCAAATTGTTGGAAAAGGATAAAAAGTACGAATGGAGCAAGGATTGTGAGGAAGCTTTCCAGTACGCTGAAGAAATTGCTGACAACAGCACCAATGCTAGCTCAGCCAGATTCGTGAAGAAGTGGTAGCAGCTCAACGGAGAAATGTTGGCATGAAACACATTACAAGACGACTCAAGAAGGCTGAAGTTAAATGCTTTAGAGAAGATGATGAAGGAGTTATCTGGTTCAAGAACCGATTGGTGGTGCCGAAGAACCTAGTCCTTCGCAAGAAAATTTTGGATGAGGCTCATACATCTAAGTATTCAATCCATCCTGGAACCAACAAGATGTATCAAGATTTAAAGCGAAGATTTTGGTGGACCCGAATGAAGCGGGAAATAGCCAAATATGTTAATGAGTGTGATATCCGTCGACGTGTCAAAGCAGAGCACTTGAAGCAAGCAGGTCCACTCGCAACCCTTGAGTATTCCGAAATGGAAGTGGGAAGACATCAGCATGGATTTCATTGTTGGGTTACCGTTAAGCTCACGAAAACATGATTCCATCTGGTTTATTGTTGACAGATTAACCAAGTCAGCTAACTTTATACCCGTACATACCTGCTATACGACAAAGAGGTATGCTAAGTTATACGTCTCCCGCATTCATTGTCCGCATGGAGTGCCAAAGACCATTATTTCAGATCGAGGGACACGGTTTGTCTCCAGATTTTAGGAACGATTGCATGAGTCATTGGGAACAAGATTGATTCGAAGCTCGACTTATCATCCTCAAACGGATGGACAGACAGAAAGGATCGATCGAGTACCTCGAGGATATGCTTCGGGCATGTGTCTTAACATATGGCAAAGATTGGGAAAAATGTTTACCACTGGCAGAGTTCTCCTACAACAACAGCTACCAAGAGAGTGTCGGAATGTCACCGTTCCAAGCTCTATATGGACGTAGCTGTCACACACCTTTGAATTGGTCCGAAAGTGGAGAAAGAGTAATTTTCGGACCTGATCCGGTAAAAGATGCGAGAGGAGCAAGTACGCCTCATTCAACGAGAACCTCAAAAGAGCTAAATCTCGACGGATCGGTTATACGGATAAAAGGCGTCGAGAGTTAGTGTTCAATGTGGGAGATCAAGTTTATCTTCGAGTATCTCCTACCAAAGGTGTCCAACGATTTGGAATCAAAGGCAAGTTAGCTCCACGATACATCGGACCTTTTCCAATCCAGGAAAGATGTGGAGCCGTGGCATATCGCTTGGAATTACCAAGCACACCTATCGGGAATTCATAATGTGTTCCACGTATCTCAATTGAAGAAGTGTCCGAAACCACCAGTAGACATATCGACGACAGATGTGGAACGGTTATAGCCAGACTTGGCATATGATGAACATCCGATCAAAGTTCTCGACACCAAGGATCGAGTGACTCGACATCGAACCATCAAGTTCTACAAGATTCAATGGAGCAATCACTCGGAAGCTGAAGCTACTTGGGAACAAGAAGATTTCCTTCGATCCAATTACCCGAGTTCTTTAGTACCATCGTCTAGTCGCTTCAATCGTGAATCTCGGGACGAGATTCCTGTAAGAGGGGAGGGCTGTAACAACTCTAATAAATAAAAGTGCATTTCATGTCATTAAGCATCATGGCATCACGCTGCATTTTTGAAACCGTTTGATTTTATGTCAAAAATGAACATGAAATGTCGTTTAACCTAAGTCGATTTACTTTCTTAAAAAGAATGCAGATAAAAATAAATTATTGTGTTTGACATTTTCTTTCGGTCAAGCATTAAAATAAAGGATTTATGGAGTTTTTTCCTAAATTATTTCCTTTGTAAAACACCTACAAGAATTAATTAAAGTTTTAGTTTTAAATTTAAACATGAATTTTTATCCTGAAAAATATTTCGAATTTGGACTTTGACTCAAAAGGAAAAATGTTTGAAATATTGTTCGAGAACCTCTGATTTTTGTTAAATTTTTCTGAGTTTGGGAAGTATCGTTTCCAATTAACCGGAAACCGGAGGGGTTTTTGCAAAAATGCTAAACCGAGCCCGATCGCCAGCCTCTCTTCTCTCCCTTCTCTCTCAGCGCCGCCGCTCGCACGGGAGCGTCTTCCGGCCGCGCGTCCCACTCCGCGTGTGCCACGCAGCAGCTTGGCCACCTGTTTCACGCCACCCCCCGCCCCTCGCCCTCCGGATAAAGCTTCAACCGGTGCTCATCCATTTCTCTCCCTCTCACTCACCGCCCGGAAGCTACGGAAACACCACCACCATCCGCCTCTCTGCTCAACGCCGGCAGCTCGCCTACGGCCGCTCCCCATCTAACTCCCGACACCAAACCGCTCCGCAACTTCCCTCCGGAGGTCGCTATGCCATCCAATCACATTGGGACGCCCGAGCTGCGAGATCAATGCGACCTTCCCCCTGGACGTCTCTCACTCGCCGGTCACCGCTACTTCTCCAAATTCGTCCTCCCCGATGAGCGGTTTCGTGCGATTCTTGATCCTACGACTGCGCAAACCTTCCTCTCTATCTCCTATCAACTCATCATCGAACTTCCTTCATAGGTTGCTGCGGATTTTGCCGTTCTTCCGGAGCTCCAGCCGCCGCCGCCTAGCACCTCACCGGCGCGCGTCCACTTCCGGCCATCCGCAAGGTTGGGCAACCACTTGCTGTCGTTTCCCATGCTTCATGGATGCTTGCATTGCTCTGTTCCCCAAAGGTTATGCCCCACTGCGAGCTCCCCGCTTCGCCGGAACCCCACGCGACCCACGGTTCGCCGCCGGCTCCTTTCCGGCCAGCTTCCGACGAGGCCAACCCCACACGCGTTGTCCTCGCAGCACACTTATCGCGTAGATGGGCTCGCTTCGAGCTTTGGCCGTTCTCCGGCCATCCCCAACGGCCGCGCCGCCGTCCTCGGCCGTCGCAGCGGCGCCACACCGCGGGCCACACGGCCCGGATTCCGTGTGGCTACGCGGGGATCGGATGTGGACAACCCCGTGGCCGTGGGTGTGGCACGGAACCTCTTCCACAATTTTAAAAATTCGTAGAAAATTAAGAAAAATCAGAAAAATATAAAACTAGTTCTGTTAGATTCATAAAATTATTCTCTATCTGTTTATGTATTAAAATATCTATTTTGAGAATTTTAATTTTGTAAGTTTTAATTAATTGCATTGTTTTAATTAAGAGAAATTATTATTTTATGCTAATTATTGTTTATTCTTAAGAAAAGGATTTGATTAAAAGAAGGAGATACTATAGACAAAAGTTTTTTTTGAAGTCGTTTTCCAAAACTAAGCGTAAACATCGTCATTTCATGTAATCATAGTTTATTATTTCATGTGTCGTTGCATATCGATATTATCGCTATTAACTATCGAGTTAACGACCATGTCGATGAAAGTACTACATATCATATGAAAGTACTACATATCATATCATACGCATTCATGCATGCATGTTGCTGATTCACGACGTATTAATGATCGACCTAGGTCCTGACGTGATCGACGTTCCGTCCGAGGTAGAAGCAGGAGACGTGAACATCGACGTCGACCCAACCACCAAGGAAGCGAACGCCGACGTGAATCGAGGCAAGCCCCGGTGCATCCTACCTATGTTTTAAAGTCTTTTACTTTTATCACAGTAGTTAAGTATGTTTGTGCACTAGGTGATAAGGATTGATTGACACCCTAGATGCATGAGTTAAGATTCCTTTATTCGTGATATACTCGGTACAAGTAGTTCGATAAGATGCTATGCTTAATTCATAGTCGCAACGGTAGTTGTCGGGTGATCTTAAAGCATGGGGGCTTTAAGTGTTTGTTGTTGTTGTTGTTAAGCTAAAGAGGATGTTGATGAAATTGAGACCGGACGGGCCCTATAGGGGAAAGGGCAAAGACGAGGTCTTGCAAGGTGGTAGCCCCGTCCGTGTCGGTCAAGGAGCATACCGTTGTTGGTCTGTGTCGAGCAAGTATTGAATGTACCGATCCACATGCTGGTGTTTATGGGCCCGAGTAAGCCGATGTACCCTAACTCCCCGGTGGTTCGACGTAGCCAACATTCTTTGCTGGTGGTGTTTGTTTATTTTGAGACGAGGTCTCCCCGGGAGGGGATTGGTGGTCGCTCACGGATAATGTCGAGGACGGGTATCACGTGGGGTCTCCATATTCCCAAGGGAGTTGCAAACGGACCGGCCTCCGTCGGAAGTTAGCGGGAAAGGTTGTCGTATACGACCAATGCGGTGCGTATATGTCGTGTAGTCGGGTTTTCCCAGTTGGTGAAATCGATTCGAATCGTTGTCCCTCGCAATAATGAGTACCGCTTGAATCGATTCGAATCAAGAGGAATGAAATGAGAAAGGAAGAGATGTTGGATGGTCAAAGATAATTCTTTGCTTGCAAACTTTATTGCAGTAGATGTAGGCTGCAAACAATAGTTCCTAATAAAGTTAATTTTGAGCTAAAAGTTTGAAAGTAAGGATAAACTGTTAGTGTCTGTTTCTGCAAACTGAACCAACCCACAGCCGAAAAGCTCGAGCATATTAGGCGTCGGCCTTAGCGGGCCTTTTAACGGGTCGGTCTTGCTGAGTATTAGATACTCGGGGCTTTGTTCGTTATGTTTTTCAGGTCATGAGTCATACCCTCTTGACTCGTGCGGTAGTTTCCTTGGTGACGAGCAGTTCCTTGAGGTAGTTTCACTCCGGTGGGAACACACCCCATCGAAGTGAAGCACGGAGATTCATGGTGTACGACGGGCTCGAGTACATCACGTTAGTCGTTATAGGTAGTCTTTTGTTGTAAAAAGAATAACTTCCGCTGCCAGACTTTTAGTTGTTTCAGACTTCGGTATTGTAATAAGTTGTCATTACTCAATGTTTGTATTTCGAAAACCTGGTTATATTATACCATGATGTATATATTCTGGCTTGTATGAGATGATGAACTGTTGTAACTCGCTTTGTCGAGTGTTCCCTTGTGTCGATTCCTGGGTGCCCGAAAGGGATGTCACGATTGGACCTCTAGGGATGTCTTTGATAAGACAAAAAACATTAAAGCTACATTTGGAAAGGCCGTGAAGGGAGTTGCAAAGTCAAAAGCTGCAATGTCGTATAAGTAGCTTTCTATATTCTACGGATATCTCGAGTACAGGGAAGAATTGGAAGTGACTCATGCATTTGACTCGGATGCACATTAGGAAAGGTGTATTTGACAGACACTACCGGCCTTATACTTGACCTATCCGGTAAGACAAAGGATAGACCGAACGCACGTAGAGACCTTGCAGAGATGAATATTAGGCCGGAGCTCCATCCACAAGAAAGAGAAAACGGAAAGTACTACCTCCCGCCAGCCTGCTACACCCTAACGCGTGAGGAGAAAATAGCGTTCTGAAGTGTCTACACGGGATTAAAGCACCGACCGGTTTCTCATCGAATGTCCAAAATATCGTGGACATGAAAGACTTAAAGATAAGTGGTTACAACACTCACGACTGTCACACACTACTTTCGGTGTTTCGGCTATTGCCATCGGAGCTGTGAAATCTGAATGGTTGAAGTTAACTATAACTCGTTTGTGCTACTTCGGAACACAGTCTCAAAGAAGGTGATCCATAAACTCGAGTTGGATAACCTACGAACCCACATAAAGGAAACAATGTGCATGCTCGAGATGTGCTTCCCACCATCCTATTTTGATACTCCGGAACACTTCATGCTTCATATAATTGACCAGATATCTGCTTTGGGCCCCGTCTACAAGCATCATATGTTCCCCTATGAGAGGTTCATGTATGTTATGAAACGCTATGTACATACTCGTTGTCATCCAAAGGGTTCAATGATTGAGGGCTACACAGCTGAGGAGATTATATTAAAGACGGTTGATCTATTGGTGTACCCGTGTCTCGTCATGAGGGAAGGTTAAGTGGAAAAGGTATACGAGGATGAAAATCATTCACCGACCGCGAATATAAACGAGTTGACAAAGCCCATTTTATCGTACTTGCAACAATCACGTATCGTTGCCCTGTATTTCGCAAAACATATTGAGGAGCTTGAAGTAAACAATATTCAGGCCAAAAGCGGTGCATGGTTAGTACAGGAGCACAAGAAAACTTTCACATCATGGTTCGAGAGTCAAGACCTTCCACGTGGGGACTCGATGGATGAGAAAATGTTGAGAATTTTAGCTGCCCGACCTTCAAAGACCGTAGTGACTTATCGAGCGTACGACATTAATGGTTTTACTTTTCACACTTCAAAGAAGGACACGAAAAGTAAGTGTCAAAACAGTGGAGTTTGAGTTGAAGCCCTTGATTACGATAACAATTACACCTCATATTATGGGTATATAGAGGAAATTTTGAAGCTGAACTATGGACCAGATTTGCAAGTTCCTGTCTTCAAATGCAAATGGGTCAAACACCCAAGTGGGGTGGTGTAACATCCTGATTTTTCAAAATTTGCAATAAAATAACATTTTGATTTATTTTATTAGGATGCTAGTAGTTATCCTAGGATAAGTATTTAATTTCTATTAAAATGAATTATTTCATTATTTATAAAATATAATGTGTGTTGCATTCATGCTGCATAGATGTGCATTAGGTTTTATTGGATGCAAAAGTGTTTATAAAATCGAGTAGAATATCGATTAATTTCGAGTTTGAAAATAGAAAGTAGAAACAAGAAAAGAAAAGAAAAAGAGAAACCCAACCCTAGGCCATGGGCCAAATCTCCCCGACCCAACCCCTCTCTCCCCTCACCCTTTCCTCTTCCTCCGTCCCGGGCCCGAATCAACCCACCGCTAGCCCATCCCAAAACCCGCGCGGGCCCATCTCAACCCGACTCGAATCGGAGGTGAATCCGCGGTCGATTCCGATCAACCTTGGAGTGCGTGCCACCCCCGCACCCCTTTATAACGCGCCGCAACCCCCGTGCCTCGATCCTTTCCCGAAACCCGCAAAGACCCGTGCCCTAGCTCGACACATCACCGCCGCGAGCCCGTCGCCGTTGCGTCGCCGCTCGGAGCCGCCGGCTCGCCGGGGACCACGCGCCGCGCTTCGCCTTGACCCGCCGCCGCCGCCGCAAGAACCGGGGACGACTCGTTGACGGAGGAGCCCCCGCGAGCCGCCGCCGAAGTCTTCCACCCGCCCGTCGTCGTCGCGAGCCGCCGCCGCACTCTCCCGTCGCCGCGCAACCCCACCGGTGAGTGCGCCATCATCCCGCTCCGCGTAGGACCCTCCCGCACCGAGTTTAGGGCACCGGGGAGCTAGAACGGCCAAGCTCCGGCGAGCCTCCATGGCGCGCCGCCGTCCCCGCTCGCCACCGGTGACCAAGCCCCGGCCGGACCAATGCGGGCCGTCGGATCTCGGATCTGCGGTCCGGATTAGACTAATCGAACCGTTACGGCAGTTTTACAAAAACACCCCCGTCGTCTTAAATAATTAGAAAGAATCCCTCCACATTTACATAATTAACCCTAGGTTAATTAATAATTATATTTTAATCTCGTTAGAGCGCGATAATGTAATTTTTACACTTTAGCCCCCGAGTAATTTTATAATTATGTTTAGGTCCTGTAATTTTACACAAACACCCCTAAGTTTTTCCTAAATTATATTTTAGTCCCGTACCTTTTCATTTAGGCCCCTAAACTTTTCAGTAATTACAAATAGGTCCCCGAAGCTGCTTGTTTTACAATTTAAACCCTAGATCTTAAAACATTCATAACTTTTAGCTCGTAACTCGATTTAGGTGATTCTTGCGCTCACGAGTTCGTAGTGACGAGTACTGTTTAATGGTACTGTTTTCATAGACAGTAGGCATTGTTTGGTGTACTGTTTCTTATTTGCTATGTATGTGTGTTTTCCGGCGTGACGAAAATAGACGAGGAAGAGTACGAGGATTTCCAGGACCCGAGTTTGAGCAGCAGCAGCAAGAGGAGACAGGCAAGTGTCCTTGATGCACATTGCGCCTACTTTCTTACTTTCGAATTTACATTACATGCATTACTTGTTTAATTTGAATCCTATTTGTGTGATACCATGTTCCCTATTCTACCTTGTCGCCTTGGTTATGGTGTAGTATGCTAGGATGGGTACGTCATCTGCTAGTTGCTATTAATGGGGTTCAAATTGAACTAAATGCTAAGCTTGATTAATTATTCACTTGAACATAATGATCATGAATTAGGGGATGCTTTTTAGCAACATGGAACTTAGGTGATCCCGACGGGAGGATGTGGATGATGGTGCGGGAATGCACAGGTACTCGTAGTAGTACTATTGGGCTGCGGTAGTACCTGTTGGGGATCATAAGGACCGGTTCTTGGAGCGGCAACCCAGGACTTCCGCACAAAGCACGGGGCTGATAATGGGTAGGTAAGGTTTAGTACCGAGGTAACTTCCCGGTTCTGCGGGCGTCGAGGAAGGATGAAGGTAGAAGGTGTCTTACGGATTCGGGCGAGGAAAGGCGAGTACTTGAAGCCACGGTGCAAGAGGGGCCTCCGGGTGATGCGTCACTTTTACGACGGTGAAACCTTAGCATGGGCGTTTTGCAAGCTGGGAAGTCCTTAGAAAAGACCTTGCGGTGATCTCTTGGCCTCATACCTTAGGAAGTGTGCTTGGCATAATAGAGGTTTTAGTCACTGAATAGTGATGGAATCACCGACACTGTGGGTAAAGTTGTGCAACCTCTGCAGAGTGTAAAAGCTGTTATTAACGGCCGTGTTCATGGTCACGAACGGCCTGGATCCTCACGAGAACTAGAGGGATGGTTTGGGTGGAGTAACCCTTTGGTAGCTACAAGCGGGGTAACTTGTAGTGAGGTGAGCTACGGGCGGGGTAACTCTGTAGTGTGGTTTCTGCAAGTAGGGTAGCTTGCGGTGGTTAGCAGGTGGGGTAACTCTGTTGGTGCTTTTATCACATAGTAAATAGGTGGTTTAATTAACTTGACTAGTATAGGTGCTTCTATTGCAAACCCTGTGTCGGCTTTCCTTTTATACAGCTTGCATGTCATTTTTCCCACACTTGCTGAGTACGACATGTACTCACTCTTGCTATTTCCTGTTGCTATACACTACTGCTGCTCGGAAGCCGAAAGGAGGTACCTTGATGAAGACTACTACTAGGCGTGCGTTTCCCGGTTGATTGCTCGTGGCGTATGGAGTCTTCCGCTGAGTTTAGTTTAGTCCTTTGAGACATTTTAATAAAGTTATGTAATAAAGATACGCTTGAGACGATGTAATAAGTTATACTATGAGATTGGTTATCTTTGTTATTTCACTATTGTCTCTATATGTGTGATTAACCGATCCTGGCACACATATAGCTATGCATTCGGTCTTGGCCTTAAGACCGGGTGTGACAGGTGGAGCTCGATGAATACGAGTTAACCCTCGTCGATCCGAAGAATGTAGATTATAAAGATGACCCGTGGATACTTGCTAAGGTAGCGAGAACAAGTGTTCTATATACTCGATCCAAAGGATGAGAAGAAGCACATTGTCATTCCTGGTAAACAAAGAATACTTGGAGTGGATGGGGTCGATGATCAAGATGCATACAATCGGTATGATGAAGTTCCATTATTCGTGGATCCGAAAAAATTTAAAGTCATTGAAGCAAAACTATCGTATCAAGGAATGCCATACCTACGCACAGATTACAAAGGAAAAATCGTTCAAGGATAATGTACATTTATTATTCCTTTGCGATGTACCTATGATGTACTCAAATATGCTACAACAACTTTAATTAATTTAATAATATTTTAATGAATTTTCAGCAAAATAAATGAATTTAATAACCTGTTCATTTTTTCTGCCACTTATATCAATTTAACAAGTTTTAAATAATTTTTCATCAACTTTATTAATTTAATAATATTCTATTGATTTTCAGCAACGTTAATGGATTTAATAACTTGTTAATTATTTTTCTGCCACTTAAATCAATTAACATCTTTAAAATAATTTTCTAGGAACTATAAATAGTTTAACCACATTTAACAATTATCTAAAAGTTGCTAATAATTATTTAATAATTCCACCTGTTAATAATTTTTTAGCCACATAAATCAAATTATCAATAATTAAATAATTTCATAATTGCAGCTATAGCCACGGTTGACTTCTTCAACCGTGGCTATTGTTAACCCTATCAATAGCCCCGGTTGAAGAAGTCAACCGTGGCTATAGCAGAGCGTGCGCGGCGGGCGAGGGTTTAGTACCACCTCGCCCGTCCAAAGTCGCCTGTGCCAAGCATATAAGCTCCACTCCGCAGATCACTTTGAACTTACTAATACATTATGGGCCTGCTCGGCTTGTGGGCCGCTCTGTTAGTGCTTGGCCGCTTTGATCTCTTCCTAATTATTGGGTCGAGGTTCCGAGGCCCATGGGCCAAAATTTTAACTTTCGTATGTTTATTATAACTCTTTCGATTTAAATTCTAAAACTTATTTATATATTTAGTTTTAAATTTTAAAATTTGTATATATATTTAGTTAAAATATTGAATAAATAATGTTTAGGTTCAATTTTATTTGAAATCCTAAACAATAACAAAGTATAATTTAAAATTTTTTAAAAACAAAAACCGACATATAACCATTTTTAAGTGTCGAGTTAGTAATTTAATTATTTTTGAAAAATTTAAATCAATTAAACAATATTTTTTAAAATGACAATAGTGATTTGGGCCTCACTCTTAATATGAGGCCCATTAGTAGTTCATCCACTAGTTCATTTAGGTTGTGTTTTTTTTAATTCCTATTTAAATTTTGAAACTTGTATATATAATTCAAGCGTTGTCCAAATTTATCGATTCTTGTTTCTAAATTTATGTAAAATTTCAATCTATCCATTTCCACTTTGTTTTGTAAGAATCTCTAAACTATTTTATTGAATTTTCTTCAAATTTACTTAGGGTACGTTTTGACATTTATTGAATCATTTTTATTTCATAAACCGTATCGATTTTGTCCTCAACATTCGGTTGGTATGCATGCCATTAATAAACACACACGTGAAATTTCTGGTTCAATTTTTTAAAACATATAAATATGTTTGGTACCAAACAAAAGAGTTTCGAGTATAAAACTCCACTCACTCGAGATACATAGTCCCATTTGAACTACTTTTTTTGTAAAAATTTTTAAAAAATTATAAAAAATATAAGTAAGTTCGAATGCTCGGAAACAGATGATATGCCAAAATGTAGGTCAAACGGGCTTATAGTTTGCAAATGATAAATGTGCAAAATAATAGAAAAAACATTGTGTCATTTGATTTTTTTATCTGGACAATTTTTATTAATTTTTAATTGAAAATGGGCACACACATCTATCATACCAATTAAAATGTACTTGTAATTTTGTTGGAATTTTATAAATTATTTGGGTCATGTAAAAGTCGTGAAAACAATTTTGTAGATCAAATATTATATTAAAAAGTTATGTAGTACAAAAAACAAAAAATACATATGTGTTTGTAAACAACTAAAACAAGGGCATGCCAAAAATTAGATGCAAAGACATTATAGTTTTTAGAATAAAAATTGAAGAAGTAAAAGAAAAATTACACAAGAAAAAAACTCACTCAATGACAAGTGGGGTTGAAGGAAACAATAGCCACGGTTGGTTTGGTAATGATCCGGGGCTATTGTATGTGTCTCGACATGTGGGCCCCACATGTCGATGCGAGCAGCAATAGCCACGGTTGGCGTTGATGTGAGCCATGGCTATTGTTATTTGTCCCACCGACATGTGGGACCCGCTCCACCATCGCCAACCGTGGCTAATGGTGGCTATAAAGCCGCCACGTTGGTGCCCAACCCTATCCGGTGGACGCCTTGGACAATCACGCCGTTAGGCTTCCCATTTCTGCCGCGCCGCCCTCCCCGCAAGTCCTCCTTGCCCACGCCGCACCCTCCCCCATGGCCTAGGCCCCGCGAGCTTCTCCTCACCTCGCCGGTGTCGCCTCCTCCTAGCTCCGCCTCCCGGATCTGCCCGACGAGCTACTCCTCGTGTCATCCATGAGCTCGTCGCCGCCTCTTCCCTCTTCCATCGGCCCGCGGTGCCGACGAGCGCCCCGCGACCCCGACGAGCTCGCCCTTCCGCCCGGTCGCGTGCGCCTCCACTAGCCCGCCGCTGCTCCCCGCGCTCATCACCTTCCTCCTCGGGTTCCTCGCCGGGCTCACGCGCGTCGGCGTGGCATCCTCCCGGCTCGGCCTCCCGGATCCGTCCGACGAGCTACGCCTCGTGGCGTCCGTGAGCTCGTCGCCGCCTCTTCCCTCCTCCACCGGCCCGCGGTGCTGACGAGCGCCCCGCGGCCCCGACGAGCATGCCCCTCTGCCCCGTCCGCGTGCGCCTCCTCCGGCTCGCCGCTCCTCCCCAACCGTGCCTCCCTCCTCACCCGGTACGTCTTCCCCCTCCCCCTCTCCCGTTCCCCCTCACCGATCGGTTTCCCCTCCCGGTACGGCAGCCCGCTCTCCCTTTCCCCCATGTTTAATGCACTCGATGATTGATGATGATGGCTTGTTGTCCGGATTGAATTCTTGTTTAATGCAATGATGATTGATGATGATGGTTTGTTGAATGGAGCGTGCCAAATGTTCCCTCATTGTCATCGGTCTTTTAGGAAGTTGTTTACTCTTGCATGTTGCCACATTCCCTATAGGTGCATTCTGAATTTCAGTAATTTTGTAGAATTTGGGTTAGACCGTGTATAGATGATTCTTATGCTAAAAAATGGTGGCTCGATGTTACGTAGTGTCCTTAGTGCAGAAATATTTGTGTTGCATATGGCACTTCCTAAAAACAAGGGAGGAGAAACTGTTATCCGAAAGGAGCCCTCCTTGTTAAAACTGGAAGCACTTTTTGTGCTTATTTAGCCTGCTATATTATCCCTTCTATACACTGCCTGCTATATTCTGCCTGCTATATTATCTCTAGTTGTCGTCGGTTGCATGGTTGCAGTGGCCGTTACTTTGGTTGCTGTTGGTCGTATGTTGATCGATGGATTCAGTCACTCATAGAACTTCTCATTGTTGCCTGCTTGTGGATTGTGAATCGATGGATTCAGTCACTCATTTCCTGCTCATGATTATTTTCTGTATAACTGAATTTGGACATGCATACTATAGTTATAATGTGAATTTGGAGATGCATACTATAGTTATAATGTGATTCAGTCACATATGACTATTTTCAGTGCTGATTTTCAGTGCTTCTCGTCGGTCCTTACTTGTTCCCTAGTAGCTGTGCTATATTTTGCCTGCTTTGGGACTGTGGATCGTCCCATTGCTATATTTTCCCTGCTCGCATAGTTGTGAAAGTGCTGATTTCAGCGCTGACTTTGGAATTGAACTGCAAACCGGTTCTGCCCTAGTTCATATGTGATTGATGATTGATCATTTATGTAATTGAGGCAGTAAGAATATATATAAGTGACTGATGCTGCACATATTCTTCCTCCTCTCTTTCCTCCTCTCTTTCTCTCTTTTCTCCTCTCTTTCCTCTCCTTGGTCTGAATTTGCCCACATATTATAGAACTTGTTCCCTAGTTGCCACATATGACTGCAAGCAGTCATGCACTGATTGATAATTTATTGATGTAAGAAAATATATAACCGCCTCTATATTTCATAAGCCCTCTCTGTTTCCTCTATTTCCTCTATTTCCTCTCTTTTCTCCTCTCTTCCTCTCTTTTCTCCTCTCTTTCATGGCTAGACCATTGTTTTTAAATAAAAACTATTTCCTCCTATCTTTTCTCTTTGGTCACCTCTCTTTAATCTCTTCCTCTCTTTCCTCTCTTTTCATGGTCTAGCCATGCTCGATGATGAAAGCGGGCAAAGTGAGATTAGTGTGGCAGCATGGACCGCATCCTCAAAAGTTGGAAACATGCTGACATACGAGTCGATGACCTTAACGATAGCGTTGGATGGCCGTTGATTCGGCAACCCGCATTGAGAGCAAAAAATCCAAACTTTTTGGCAGGTGATGATTGTTGATAGAAGAGGAGGTACACTGGGGGATCAATATAGAATGTAGGGTGTCTTTCATTAGGAAGCTTGGTCAAACAATATGCAAGGCATACCGCAACTCGTACGACCTTAGGTAGACATGGTCGGATGCTTGGGTATTCTCCGGATCATCTTTGTGATGTGTATGGCACATTATATTTGACTTTCCGGAGGATACCCAAGTATCTTGACCTATTTACCTTGAGGTCATATAAATTGTAGTATTCATTGCGTAGTGTGCACCTGCCTTTCTTATGAAAGTGTTCTACGTTGTATGTCCATCCTCCTCAGCTGCATCCTTTTCTATCCCCGTTCGATGCCATGGAATATACTCCTTTTCTTGGAAAAAATATATTTCAACTAAGTCTTGAAAAAAATTATAACTTTTTGGCAGATGACGATGAGTCTTGATAAGCATCTGTATATATAGGAGAAGGGGAAGATGGGGTGGAAGAATGTAGAATGTAGGGTGTCTTTCATTAGGAAGGTTGGTCAAACAATATGCAAGGCATACCGCAACTCGTACGACCTTAGGTAGACATGGTCGGATGCTTGGTTATTCTCCGGATAATCTTTGTGATGTGTATGGTACACTATATTTGATTTTTCGGAGGATACCCAAGTACCCCGACCTATTTACCTCGAGGTCGTATAAATTGTGGTATGCATTGCATAGTGTGCACCTGCCTTTCTTATGAAAGTGTTCTACATTGTATGTCCTTCTATCTCGTCTTCCTCTTCTTCTATTTGATTCTGATGCTATCCATGTTCCGATGCCAATCCTAAATAATCCTTTTTTGCCATCTTTTCTCTATTTTAACTCTTTCCTCTAATTATTTGCTACTAAATCTTTTCATTGTTACGCTAAAGGTACCAAATCCTATAATGGCGGACAAGATATCATTACAAGATAATCCGGAAGACAGCCCCCGATCCAAGTATACACACGAGGATGTTGTGAATATAAACCATGAAAGCTCTGCATCAACTGGAGAACGGGAAGAACCGGAGGATCCTCACCCCGTATTAATGAGGACCCAGATTACGTGCCCTCCAAAGAGGTATCACGTCGGATGTGATTCTTTCTTTAAATTTTTTAAGTTTTCCGTATTAGCATATTACTGAGCTTCAATGATTCTTTATATGGTAGGCTCCTCGACGAAGTATTCGTCGTGCCTTGGCCGCACAAGCGACACATTCCATGGCTTGCGAAGACACACCTCATGAGCAAACGGAAAACATAGCGGCCCATGAGGCCCCCAAAAGCGCAAGCCCGGGGGTAAACGGTCCGTGAACAAGGCCGACGCACATATGAGGTGACAACACTCGGACCCCGCCGATCGGGAGCCTGTTGAGCCAATGGGTGTCCATGCAAAATGGCGGAACCGTTGTGGTGTTGTTGTCGGGGAGAAATGCAAAATAACCTGGACCGAATGGAAGGTGGTTCCTCAAGAGCGCAAAGAGGAAATGTAGAATGCCGTTAGATCACACATCCTCTTCCGACTAACGGACCTCGAGAAAGCCAAGAAGGCAACGCTGACCGCAATGTCACATATCTTTCGAGAATGGAGGTCCCGACTAAACTGCCATTATGTGAAACGTGGCATAACACTCTTTGACGATTATGGTCAAATAAGTCCACAGGACGAGGAACTATTTGTTCAGCAGAAGACAGCTGGACCTGCCAAGGACCTTAGTGCAAAGATGTTAGAGCTGAACAGGAAAAATAAGTACAAGCCACAGGTCCCGGCGGCTACAAGAAAAAGATTCCGGAGTGGAAGGCGATGGAAGAAAAGCTTCGTGCGGAAGGGAAGCCTGATCCACTAGAGGGCCTCGAGCCGCGTGCCAAAAATTGGGTCCGTGCGCACTCTAAGATGGATGAAAATGGGGAGATTATTCCGATGGACGCGGAATCGGCGCAAGTTATCCAGCAATTGATGGGTGACATCAAGTCGCAGACGCGATCCGGTGTTATTCAATCCGAATATCACAGAGACCAACTCTCTCTTGATGTGGGGACCAAAGAGCATGGTGGGCGGGTGCGAGCGAGTGTCCTCCAAGGCAACTTGGAAAGAGGGTTTCTCCTCTAGCTCTTCCGCCTCCTTGTACAAAAAATATAAATTTCACAAGAAAGATAAGAAGGAGAGGGATAAGGAAGAGTGGAGGAGACGGATGGAGATGTACCAAGCCGACATGCGAAGTGGAAGTATCCCCGATACGACTAATACGAGTCCCAACCACTTCGCCTAGATTTACCTCCCCGTTAGAAGGGGAAGTGATAACGCAAGAATGTCCTTGTGAGCTGCATGTGACATTTGGTTACAAGAGAAAGACCATGAAGGTTGCAACCGGTAGAGCACTTCCAGGACGAACAATCCACAACATGGATATTCCACCCGTACGTCCGTGTCACCATCGAGGACGTCAACCAAGGATCCGAGGAGCACGAGATTGAGTGCCCCATACCCGACGTGGGGACTTGTTGACGTCAAAAGTCGCCAACACACCGTCGTCCGGAGAGTCCACCGAAACCCGGCCGACGCAGGGCCCCGTGCTCCCAACGGACCGGCTCGGCTCGCCGATGTTCGTGTGCGCCGAGTGCGTGCGGATGGTTTTCCTGCAAACCAACAAAGACAATAAAAGGTGTAAAATTCCAGGTCATCGGTCCGGATAGACCGATGTGCAGCCGTGGCCGATTCTGGCGTAAGATAAACAAAATCGGCCATCGATCGGGAGCAGCACGGGCCATCCATTTATGTATTAAATGCCAGGCAAACGAATCTGCGATACAAACGATACTGAAATCGGCCGACGCTATAACATGCGATCGGTGGCTAGCAGCCGATTCCGTCGGTAAACGATCACATCATTAAGACTTTGCAGGGATGCATTATCGGATAAAATGTAAACAAGGTAATTATTAATGGGATGTGATTAATTTGGTAGTAAGAAGATGGTTTAATCATCAATCGGATCAATGAATCGGCCGATCAGGCATCCGGCCGATTTTGCCATTGATTATAGTAGTGAATTATTTAGATCTATCTAAATGTATAATGATGATCAATGAAATCGTACTAATAATTCGGGTCCAAAAGCAGCTTTAACAGATTTAATTAATTGAACATAAAACAGCTTAATGAACGTGATAAGCAATCGGCTAAACACTCCGAAAGAACAAGTGAGACAAATACAACCACACAGATCCCAAATCGACCAGTCGCTCCAACAGGACAAGTCAATCGATGGCACGCGGCTGGACCAGATCTAACGACCGCGCACGCCCGGCCGATTCAGGACAAGCACAATCATAAACGTCTTAACTATGAAAGTAAGTCTACACCCTAGCCAATCGGCTGCGTGCGCCTAGGACAAGTCAACTATCGCAAAGGCAAACACAGGACACGTCAACTGAATCTACACGATCGAATCGGCCAAGATGTAAAAGAATTCTCATAGCGGCTATCGTGACTCGAACGACCGGATCCGAGCCAATCGGCGCCGTGAGCAAAGGCTGGAACGGGGAGGCAGGACAAGTCAAACTACCTTCACCACGAGCCCGGACCAGGTCAACTTGACTCATCCCGGCCGATACTCACTACGCCGATCGAAAACAGATCCGGTCGCCGGATAACTAGCAATTAAGCCATCTAATTACGAACAATGCGCCGAGAATTAGACAACATAATTACCTTGTCAAGCCAACGTGTTGTCGACCGGAGCCCCGAAGATCCCGCGCAAAACGAGTAAAGACTTGACAGAAAATTAGGGTTTGGCGATGCGCCGAAAGTTGTATTGGATGTGAATCGAGTTTACATGTTACATCCGAGTATGTATTTATACTCGGCAAAAGAATCCTATTCGGACCCTCCTCGAGCCGATTTCCTAACCGACTAGAATCCTTTTTCCAAAACTAACTATTATTTCTAATTTTATAACGTGGGCCAGGCCCATCAATGTTGTGCTCTTCTCGTTGGCGTCCGCGCACGATTCCGGGAGAGACGCGCCTTTTACTCGCCCAAGCGGCCGTCGGCCTTCCGCCCACCGGCCCCTTTTTACCTATAGTCGTCGACAATGGGTCCCTTGGTCAAAAACCGGCGTCAACACATGTCCCCCGGTCCGGGGTATGCAACGCATGCGTCGGACTGATTTATCCTCTTTTCTTGCGCCGGTTTTACTCGCCCGTCACCTCTTCATAAAAGCCGGGGTTACCCCTGGTCATTTCCCATCTGTTTCCTCTCCTTTGGCTTTCATCTTCCCCTGCTCTAGCGACCTTTGCCCTTTTCGAGCCTTTTCAACTTCCCACCGCGCCGCCGTCGTTTTTCTCCCGGTGACCATGAATCCCACTCGTTGCTGCTGCTGCTGCCGCCGCACGACCGAGTCGTCGCCACCACCAACGCCGTTCCGGAGGTAATGTACATTCGGGCATCCCTCTCCTCTACTTTTGCAATTTTCTTTGTGTTCTTGTTCTTGTTCATTTTCACAATCTATCTTCTTTCCGTCTTGTTTCTCATTTTAGCCCTATTCCTTGTTTTTAGGAGATCCGGAACCAAATCGTCATCCCTTCTAACATCCCGACCCATTTCTTCTTGGTCCCCATGGGCGATCCGGACCCCACGGATCTCATCCGTGCCGAAACGAACCGGGTCCCGTTTCGGCAACAATCTCCATTATCGGCCGAGTGGTCCGAGTAGCTTTAGGTCATGGCCGACTCTCGTCGCGAGGTGGCGGGATTGGTATAACCGGGTATCGGCCGCCCATCGGCAAGGTTGGGCCAATATCGGCATCGCCCATGCCATCAAACTCTCTCTAGCCGATCACCACAAGAACGAACCATTGCTAGCGGCCGCTTCTTATCTCCGGTCGGATGCCCTGAATCGCTTCATGTTCGGGCACGGCCGGCTACCATGACCCTCCCGGACACGGTCATGTTGGCCGATTTGAATATCACGGCGGAGGCCACCCCGCACGCCATCCGCATCAAGTCCACCCACCGGATCAATCCCAAGGACACCGAGGGTTGGAAGGTCTATATCCGGACCTACAACAAAGGGCACGGCTCGGTCGATCGCCGCGAGCACGTTGCTTTCCTCAACATGTGGCTTGACCACTTTTTCTTCCGTGGGGTCGGCGTAAGCCCCACAAACAACTTCCTGCCGATGGCCGATGTATCGGCCGACAGCTATGCCCTTCCTATGGGCAAGTATCTTCCGGGATCGGCCTACCTCCTCCTTCACCGAGTCTCGGTGGAGTTGCGCTCCGGCCGATCGGTCAAGAACCCGGGAGGCCCTTGGTGGTTCATCCAAATGTGGTTGTCCCTTCATACCACCAAGGCCATCGATCCGGACCTCGGTGTCCTCACCTTCCCCGGCAATCATGCCGAATCGGCCACGCCCGATCCAGCCGATGTATCTCTTTCGGGAAGCGTTGTCCATGGCACCGTGGGCGGCCATGTCGGATGACACCTTGGCATATTGGTTCGCCGCCCTCTACAAGGGCCTCAACAACGAAAGTACGGATTGGTACCCGTACATTGATTTCTTCGAGAAGGGGTATGACACTCCTTTCTCGATCGACTCCACCTTCCCGACGGCCGACGCGGAAGCGGTCAAGATTTTTACCACCGCCTCCGCCCTCGTCTGCTCGCCGACGGGACTCATTGCCGGGAGCAAGGCTTTCTGCTCCTATGAGTTCTACCACCCGTTGGTGGCGGCCCGCCAACTCGGTTTCGGCCGACTGCCCCCGGCCTCTTCTATGTGGGGCAAATAAAGGCGCGATCTCGTCGTCGACAACGCCATCCAGTGGAATTGGCTCGTCGGCCGCACCGCCGATGTCATCACCGGCGACTTAACCGGATTTTCCCCGGTGCCTCGGAGTACCCGCCTTTTTGACCGTTGGTGGGGCGAATGGAACCGGCACCTCCGCAGCTCGAACACCGCCTCCTTCTTCTCCGGTTTAGTCCCGACGGAAGCTTTCGCCGAGGTACGTGTAGCCGATTTATTTTTATAAGGCCGAATTTGTTGACGAAATCGGCCGCTCCAAATGCTCACCCTTGTATATTCCTTTTCAGTCGGACACGGAGGAACCGCCGACCCGGAGTATCGGTGGCCGGCCAATTGCATACTTGATGCCGAGCCCAATTGTTCCAAATATCGGCTTCACCGATCGCACTCCCGCCCAAGCTTTTGCGGCGATGAGTCGAGGGCACCAGCTGCCCGCAAGGCCAAGACTAAAACGGCCGCCATCGGAAAGAGGAAGGCTAATGTGCCGGCCGCAAGGCCGACCCAAGCCCCGAAGCGCCACCGCGCGCTGTTAAGCAGACTGCGCGCCCGTCCGACCCGGACTACTTCAGCTGAACCATCTCCGCCGCGTCGAGTTATTATTGCATGATCGCCGATTCCCTCTTTACTTTACATAGTCTAACTATGAGTTCTTTGCAGGAATCGGCGGTTCTTCCTCCTCGTGCCCGGACACCGACGCTCGATAGGCCGATCCGCCTATCAACTCCCCCGGGCCAGGACGCCGACACCCGAAAGGCCGAGCCCCGTAGCTCCGGAACCGGCGGTTGTACCAAGCCGGGCCGATCCAAATCTTGCGGAGAGCTCAACTCGCTTGGATCGGCCTGCGTCTTCCGAGGTCGCCGCCGAAACCGAACAAGCCGGCCGCGTGTCACCTGCGGCTTCTCCCAAAGGCACCGCTGCTAACGAAGAATCGGTCGGCCGAGAGCCGCCCGCGGCTTCTCCCGTAGGCACCTGCTGCCGATGAGCCCGCCGATGAGCCCGCCGAAGTTGAACAAGCTGGCCATGTGCCCGATGCTGCCTCCGAGGATGCTGTCGGTGAAGGGGATCGGCCGGCCGAGAGCTGATTGAAACATACGAACCTGTAGGTTCAATGGCCCAGCCGATAGACGTCCGGCCGCTTCGCATCGACGCTTCGCAGGTTTGTTTTTACTATCTCCCTTTTATTTTCTTGATTGCTTCGATTATTAACTTCATCTTATTCTTCTTGGTATTTCGGGCACTCGGCTTCCCTCGTCCTGCGCCGATTTTAATATCTTCCTCTGGTCTTACCACCATGAACGAAATCGCGCGCGAGCTCGAGGCCTCTTCGGTCGATCGCTTGGTGGCCGACGCACAACCCATAAGGGCCCGGTACTTGGAGGTCCGGACCGAGCTCCCGGAGGATGTGCGCGATGCTCGCATCGCGTGGCATACATGGAGTATTGGCAAATGGACTTCACTCGTGCCCGGCGGCGTTTGGCTCGCCATGCGGAGCAGCAGCAAGCTGCGTTACTTGCCGATAACTCCATCAAGCGCTCCGAGGAGGAGGTTCGGAAGACCCGGGAGATGCAAGAGCAACTCTCAAATCGGCAGGATGAACCGCAAGCAATCAACCAGGAGATTGCCGATTTGAGAGCATCTCTGGCTCTCAAGGAGGAGGCGGCGGCGGCCTTGGAAGCTACTATTGCACAGCTTGTCGGCCGATGTGGCGGCTCAGCAGAAGACGACGGACGAAGCCATTCAAACGGCCGAGAAGATGGTCGCCGCGGCGCAAGCTGATATCGGCCCCATCGAGGATGACCTATTGGTCATGGCCAAACTCGACTCCACGCCGGCCCGCGCACTATCTCGCTGTCCAAGACTTCTGTCCCGCGCCGAGGCCGTTGACTATGCTTAGGTGTAATAGGACTTTGAACAAAGTTTTGGTTGTAAACATTTTTTTTTTTTTTTTTGCACTAAGGGCGATATACAATCATATCGGCCATCCGAAGGCGATGTTCAAACATCGGCTAATTTATCGGTGACTCCTCTCGTTTTACTTTCATATATTTTTTGGGCTAAGGGCGATACTCTCGTATCGGCCGTCTCAAGCGATGTGCATCGACATCGGCTATAGTCTCTTTTAGGCCGAACACTATGAGTTAATCCAAATGCTAGGATAATACTCGCTTCAAATACTTTCCATTAAGTGCTCGGCCGAATCCTTCCCCTTCTAACTCTTTCAAAATATATGCATTACCCGGTGCCGATCGGCTAATCAAATAAGGTCCTTCCCAATTAGACGACCATTTGCCAAACCGATTGTCCTTCACGCCGATCGGCATCCTAAGCTTCCAGACCAAATCGCCCTCTTTAAACTGCTTTCGCACAACCTTCTTATCATAATGGCGGGCGACCCTCGCCTTATTCTGCTCTATCTTTTCCAATGCATCCAGCCGATTTTGTACTACATCTTCTAATTCATCCATCATCAATCCGTAGTACTGATCGGCCGAAAGCTTTTGTTGCAACTCAATCCTTCCGGAGCCGATAGCTGTCTCCCATGGCGATGCGGCTTCGTGCCCATATACCAGCTGATACTGGCGCAACTTGCATAGCTCCATGCCGTGACATACGATAAGCCCACAAAGCGTCCATCAATTTCATGTGCCATTTACGAGGATACTCTTGTATTTTCCGCTTGATTAACTTGATCGGACTCTTATTCGCCGCTTCAGCTTGTCCATTGGCTTGGGCATAATACTGGCGATGAATTAATCAACTTAATTCCCATCTCATCAAGCAAAAGATTGAAATTCGTCCGACGTGAATACTGATCCTTGATCTGTTGTGATTGTCTCCGGAATCCCAAACCTATAAATAATATGCTCTTTAACAAACGTTATCACGTCGGCCGTCGAAACTTTACGATAGGGCGCTGCTTCAACCCATTTTGTGAAGTAATCTGTAGCTACCAATATGTACTGATGCCCTTTGCTCGATGCTGGATTTATCCGGCCGATCATATCCATGGCCCAACCTCCGAACGGCCAAGGTTTGATTACTGGATTCATAGCCGATGCGGCGCCCTCCGTATAGGCCCGAATTTCGGCAGTCTTGGCAACTCTTGTAATATTTGAAACAATCGGCCAACATTGTCGGCCGATAATAACCAGCTCGCCTTAGCAGCCACTTCATCTTATGGGCCGATTGATGCGTTCCGCAAATCCCATCATGTACTTCGCTCATTACCACTTTTGCCTCGGTGTCATCAATACACTTGAGAAGCACCCCATCAATTGTCTTGAAAAATAGTCGATCATCCAACGAACATACTTCAAAGCTTTATATCTTATCTTCTTATCTGTAGGTTGGGATGGATTGCTCAAAAATTTCGAATTTCCGTACGCCAATCGGCTTCTTCAATATCAGCTATCTCTAAGTTGTTTTGGCGAGCCGATATCCGGATGCTAGTCGAGCCAAGTTATTTGCTTCAAAATTCTGCTCTCTTGGTATATGGCTGACTTTAACACACTTGAACCTTTTCATTAACTTCGGCACTTTCTATGATATTGCAACAATATTTCATCTTTACACTCATACTCATCGGCCAGCTGACTCACAACCAACAAGGAATCTCCGAAAATTTCCACAAAATCAGCCCGGCATCGATGAGTAATTCCAATCCTTTCAGATCTGCCTCGTATTCGACTTGGTTGTTGGTGTACGCCTCCACTGTAATAGAGTATCCACGTACTGCCCCCGAGGCGACACAACAACCAAGCCGATTCCACTTCCTTCTTTGCAAATCGAACCATCAAAGAACACCGTCCATGGCACCGGTTCAACATATCCGTCTGAGTGTTCACCGTGTTGCACCACTAAATCAGCCAATACTTGTGCTTTCACTGCTTTGGCCGATTCATAGCCTAAATCAAACTCCGCAATTGCCAACATCCATTTGCCCAACCGGCCTTTGGGGACCGGAGCCGATAGCATATACTTTACGACATCGGCCCGGCAAACGACAAGTACATTCTTCGGCCAACAGATAATGCCTTAATTTCGTGCATGAAAAATACGAGACAGAGACATAACCTTTCCACTTCGGATACCGTGTTTCTGCATCAATCGGTTTGCGGCTGAGATAAAATATGACCCGCTCTTTTCCCTCCTGCTCTTGAGTCAATGCTTGAGCCGATGCACCTATCATCAGCCGATAAATATAACCTAAAGGGTGTGCCCGACTTTGGCGGAACCATCACCGGTGGGGACACCAAATATTTCTTGATATCTTCTAAAGCCTTTTGATGGATCGGCTCCCACCGAAACTCTTGATCGGCCTTGAGCTTCAATAATGGCGTAAACACATCAAGTCGGCCGGACAAGTTTGAGATAAATCGCCTAATAAAATTAATCTTGCCGATCGAGGACTGGAGCTTCGTCTTGTTCGTCGGCGGTTCCAACTTTCCGATAGAATCAATACTCTTAGGGCCGACTTCAATTCCCTTTTCATGCACAATAAACCCCAGAAATTGTCCAGTTGAGACACCAAACGCACACTTGAGCGGGTTCATCTTCGATCCGTATTGTCTTGTCCTTTTCAACACTTCCCCGAGATCAGCCACATGACTTCCAACCGATCCTGATTTCACCATGACATCATCAATATAAATTTCCACCAATCGGCCGATCAAATCGTGATATATAAAATTCATGGCCCTCCGATACGTGGCACCAGCATTTTTAAGCCGAAGGTCATAACAACCCACTCATATAATCCCAACGCCCGGGGCATCCGAACGCCGTTTTCGATATATCTTCCTCGGCCATAAAAATCTGATTATACCCAGCATTTCCATCCATAAAGCTCAAAATCTTGTTGCCGGCGGCTGCATCAACCAACAAATCGGCGTTTGGCATTGGATACTCATCTTTCGGAGTTGCCTTATTCAAATTCCTGAAGTCAATGCAGACCCGCATCTTTCGATTTTTCTTCTCCACCGGCACAATACTAGAAACCCACTCCGCATATCGGCATGGCCCGATGAAGCCGGCTTCATACAATCTGATAATCTCTTCTTTGACGGCTTCATAATACCTAGGGTCAATCTTCCGAGCCCCACGCTTATATGGTCGATATCCGGGTTTAGTGGGCAACCGATGTTCAACAATCGATCGGGTCGAGTCCAGGCATCTCGCTATAATCCCAAGCAAAACAATCCTTAAATTCTTCCAATAAGGCCACCAATTCATCTCTTACTTCTTTACACAATTTCTTGCTAATATATGTCGGCCGAGGCTTGTCTCCATCCCCTATATCCACTTCTTCTAATTCATCGGCCGACACAAAACCGTGGCCTAATTTCCCGTCTTCCGATTCATCAATCGGCCGACTCACCATGTCTTCGGTGTGTATATCGATCGGCCGATTGTCCGTCAATTCTCCTGTGGGGCCCATCGAGCAGCCGGGGGTACCGACCCCCGGTCACAATAACTCCATCATCTCGTGATGTTTATGGCCTCCGCATCCCAATACGTGCCCGATAAACAAGGCAAGCTCTCTAGACCAGCAAACTCGAAATCGGCGGTTGCAATGGTTACGAGACTTATCGGCCCGCACGATTTCGACCTTGTTGCCGACCCATTGAATCAAACACCGGTGCATGGTTGAGGGGATGCAACAATTGGCATGAATCCAGTCTCTTCCTAACAAAGTTGTGTATGCACCTTTCCCGTCAATGATGAAAAAAGTGGTGGGTATGGTTTTGCTGCCCACGGTGATCTCCATTATTGCGGCCCCACGCACATCTTGGCTTCTCCCGCTGTAATCCTTGAGCGTCGGATTAGCCCTCATCATTTCTTCCGGCGTCTTCCCGAGCTTGCGGTATGTAGTAATCGGCATGACGTTGACCGCCGCTCCTCCGTCGACCAACATTTTCCTCATCGGCGACCCATTGACATAGCCGCTAATGTATAATGCCTTGAGGTGCAAATGATCGAGTTGACCGGCTTATCAAATACCGCCGATTCCGGCGTCCACGGAATCTCCGAAGCTTCCCCAACCGGTTCTTCTTCAGCCGAATTTTCATCGGCCGATCCAGACAATCCTGGGCATCGGTGACATCATATTCACTCGCGGCTTCAGCCGGACCACCCGAGACCGCACTTTCGGCCTCCATTGCCTCTTGGGCTTGGGCTCATCATCTTGGTCATCTCCGTAATGGTGTCTACCCTTGATTTCCCGACAACGCATTCTTTGAAGCCTCCTCTTTTGGGTTTTGCTTGAGCAAACCACTGAGGCACCACCGACCTTCGTTCTCCGTTTGATCACCTCTCGAATCTTCATGGTATTGGTAATCGAACTCTTCTTCATCATTGATTGGCCCCGATCGATCGTGAACAGAGGTTCTCTTTGGCACTACGTATCTTCGTTCATTATATCCATGATCGTAGTCGATTGCTCTTACGGGGGCCGATTGTCGAGATTCAAAGTTGCGACCAATCGGCCGTCCCCGGTAACTTGACGACCCGACGTCACGATACTCTTCCCGGCCAGTGCACTCTGGACAGTTCTCGATAGATGGAAGCTTCATGTTTCGGTCCCAGCGAGTATCGAAAGAAAGGGCAATCCCGGTGTGGGTCAAAATCTTCTCGGCGGATCACGCTTTGCATCGTCTGCTGGCTTTGATCGAGAGATTCCTGTTCACGTGCCACTTGATCTCCTTCCCTCTCCCTCTTCCTCTCATATCGGCGTATGAAACCAGCTGATCCACCACCGATGGTATTGATGTACATTGTATTAGCAGGGAAAGGGTGCCCATCAACTTTCATCTTCTTCTTCACATCGGCTGCTCGCAATATCCCATCGTCAATCGCCTTCGGATCTCATCTCTCATAGCATAACAATCAATAGTGTTATGATGTGAATTTCCATGCCACTTGCACCACTTAGCCATTTTCTTCAATTCCTCCGGCGTAGGAATTTTGTGATGAGGTGAAAGCTGAATTTTCTTTTCCCGCAGCAGCTGATCAAATATCTCGTCGGCCTTAGATAAATCAAAATCATATTTTCTCTCCTTAGGATTGACATGCGGAGAAAATATCGGCCGTTTATTATTAGTCCACTCAACTGCATTAATTCCCTCTTCATCATCTTCACTGTCGAAATCAGCATAAGCTACCCGATACCGCCGATTCCTCGGTGAGCTGGAGATTTTCTTCTTGGCCAACCGCCCTACGTGTCGACTGCGCCGACCCATCAAACTCATGTGGGGTAAACTTTTCTTTGATGTTGGAGAATAGCCCCGCATAAGCGATCTCGGCCAACCGTTGCTCTGTCAGGTTCAGATTGTAGCATCGTCCCCTCGAGTCCTGAACCTCCGTATATAATCGGTCACCGATTCTCCCGATTTCTGTTTCATCGCCATTAAATCGGACAAACTAAGCTCGGTAATGCCCGTGAAGAAGTACGAGTGAAACCTTTTCTCCGGATCGGCCCAACTCCGAATAGAACCAGAGCGACAGCGAAGCAAACCATGAAAAGGCCGATCCGGACAACGACGAGTGGGAATAGCCTAACCCGCAAAGCTTCTCGAGTAGACGCCTCACCAAGCTGTGCGTCATACCGGCTGATGTGCTCCATAGTTGATGTGTTATCTTGCCCAGAAAACTTGGAAAACTCAGGAATTTTATACTTATTGGGTAAAGCCACGGAATCCATCCGATCGAGGTAAGGTCGCCGATACAATGCACTTTTCTCCTTAGGCTTCAAATCGAACCGATCTTTCATCATATCGGCGATCTTAGCCATGAGGCTATTCATATCACTGGGTTCAGCGAGTCGCCGATCCGGTCCCCGTCATATAAGCTGTGTTGGGCTGTCCCCGGTTGGGTGTATCAACCGACCGTTCCCGAAAATCCCGGTGCTAGTAGCCGGGAATAATGTTCGTGGAGCGATTCCATAACTCACGGCCGATTGGATCGGCCGTCCAGATCATGAATCCATGTCCCCCAGCCGATGCGGTCGGTCGTGGAATACCGGATATCGGCCGTACTATAGTGGGTGAGTTCTCAATTCTACTCGGGCCGGTATTTGGTACGTAGAAGAAATTGGGCTGTTGTGCCATCTGCGGGACCGCTGCCACATTGGTTGGTGCCCCCAACTCGGAAGCCGGCTGTTGTACATCTTGCCCGTTGCCCTCTTCCGTTACCGACTTCTTGGGATCACTGTTATCCTCTTTGCTTGGCTGGGTTGCACTCGGTACTTGCATTTGCATTGTCCTTGCCAGGCCATAGGTTAGGTGGCATGCCATACATGGGCTGAAACCCTGTTGGCGGTGTAGTATTACGGATGCCGATTCCCTGAATCGGTCGTACAGAGTGCCAACAGGCCGAGTGTATGCAGGTCCGGAATATCCTTCGATAAACGATCTGCCATCAACGGTGTCCTTGATCAAATTTCCGATGGTGTTGGTCAACACGCCCGATTGATTGATTAGGGCTCGATGAACGGACGAGTTGACCATATCACCGAGTTGGTTGGCATCCGCGGTCTCCGGGCTTTGATTTGGTCTAGTTCTTCCGGATGCAGAATCCGAGGGATGTCTCCTTTTGTGGCCACTCTGCCACGTGTCACTTTCGGGGCTTGAAAGTACTTTTTCATTGCTTCGGCCAGGTATTCTTGGTACTGCAGCTTTTGTTCCGTCGTCATCTTCCCCCAGGCCGAAACCTCGTTGTCATCGAAACTTCTCCATGCCCTTTGCCATCCGTCCTAAGAGGAACCGGAACAAAAATCGGCCGATTCTCAGCATCGACCATTGGTGTTCCGTCCTCCCCGACCGCCTGCATGTACGACATCTCGATCTTGGTTGCTTCTGTCCCATCGGGCGTGCCAAAAAGTGTGTTGACGTCAAAAGTCGCCAACACACCGTCGTCCGGAGAGTCCACCGAAACCCCGGCCGACGCGAGGCCCTGTGCTCCCAACGGACCGGCTCGGCTCGCCGATGTTCGTGTGCGCTGGTGCGTGCGGATGGTTTTCCTGCAAACCAACAAAGACAATAAAAGGTGTAAAATTCCAGGTCATCGGTCCAGATAGACCGATGTGCAGCTGTGGCCGATTCTCGCGTAAGATAAACAAAATCGGCCATCGATCAGGAGCAGCACGGGCCATCCATTTATGTATTAAATGCCAGGCAAACGAACTGCGATACAAACGATACTGAAATCGGCCGACGCTATAACATGCGATCGGTGGCTAGCAGCCGATTCCGTCGGTAAACGATCACATCATTAAGACTTTGCAGGGATGCATTATCGGATAAAATGTAAACAAGGTAATTATTAATGGGATGTGATTAATTTGGTAGTAAGAAGATGGTTTAATCATCAATCGGATCAATGAATCGGCCGATCAGGCATCCGGCCGATTTTGCCATTGATTATAGTAGTGAATTATTTAGATCTATCTAAATGTATAATGATGATCAATGAAATCGTACTAATAATTCGGGTCCAAAAGCAGCTTTAACAGATTTAATTAATTGAACATAAAACAGCTTAATGAACGTGATAAGCAATCGGCTAAACACTCCGAAAGAACAGTGAGACAAATACAACCACACAGATCCCAAATCGACCGGTCGCTCCAACAGGACAAGTCAAGCGATGGCACGCGGCTGGACCAGGTCTAACGGCCGCGCACGCCCGGCCGATTCAGGACAAGCACAATCATAAACGTCTTAACTATGAAAGTAAGTCTACACCCTAGCCAATCGGCTGCGTGCGCCTAGGACAAGTCAACTATCGCAAAGGCAAACACAGGACACGTCAACCGAATCCGCACGATCGAATCGGCCAAGATGTAAAAGAATTCTCATAGCGGCTATCGTGACTCGAACGACCGGATCCGAGCCAATCGGCGCCGTGAGCAAAGGCTGGAACGGGGAGGCAGGACAAGTCAAACTACCTTCACCACGAGCCCGGACCAGGTCAACTTGACTCATCCCGGCCGATACTCACTACGCCGATCGAAAACAGATCCGGTCGCCGGATAACTAGCAATTAAGCCATCTAATTACGAACAATGCGCCGAGAATTAGACAACATAATTACCTTGTCAAGCCAACGTGTTGTCGACCGGAGCCCCGAAGATCCCGCGCGAAAACGAGTAAAGACTTGACGAGAAAATTAGGGTTTGGCGATGCGCCGAAAGTTGTATTGGATGTGAATCGAGTTTACATGTTACATCCGAGTATGTATTTATACTCGGCAAAAAGAATCCTATTCGGACCCTCCTCGGGCCGATTTCCTAACCGACTAGAATCCTTTTTCCAAAACTAACTATTATTTCTAATTTTATAACGTGGGCCGGGCCCATCAATGTTGTGCTCTTCCGTTGGCGTTCGCGCACGATTCCCGGGAGAGACGCGCCTTTACTCGCCCAAGCGGCCGTCGGCCTTACGCCCACCGGCCCCTTTTTACCTATAGTCGCCGACAATGGGTCCCTTGGTCAAAAACCGGCGTCAACAGGACTATAACTCTACATGATGCTATCGGTTCATTTATCATGTGGAAACGGCGTGAGGTTGTGCTCTCGGAACCACGAGTTTCCCCTCCCGCTTGTCCGGACACGGATCGGTTCATGAGAGTCAACAATTCACGGGGGATGAAGCTGGAGCAGGAGAAGCTGTCTTCTTTGTCGGGTGCTTGTTTCAGCCGCTAAGGAACAAGATGACCAAGGACAGGAAGCGATTATGAGTCCTATACTCGATCGCAGACAACCCACGACAAGAAACCGCCACGAGTACACGGCTATGAGGAGCCTCGGCAATAAGTAGTCCCCCTTGTCGAGCCCGAAGGGCAATGTATCCCCTCCGTCGAGCCGGAAGGTGAAACCCTAGCCTTGGATGAAGAGCCTCGGTTTATCGAGCCTCTTCGAAGTAATTTACCCCTCTAATCCCTAGGATGATTACGCTCGCGGGAGTGGATCCGTCAAAGCCGCAACTCTGAACATGTCACGAAATACTTGGAGCGAATAAGGAAGGGACCCGTGCAACCAATCACGGAACCTCGTCAATTGGTACATTATGATGATGACATATTTGAGGGTCGTGACGAGAATGAGGACTTTCCAAATTTCATCTTTGGCAAACCCCTCGTATCTAAAAATATTTTGTCAAACCTACCGTGGGAGATGCGGAAGCTGCATGATCGGTACGTAGCGGCAGCGAAAGAAGGAGTGCATGTGATCACCTGTAAGCTTCCGAAGGACGTGTTCAACAATACCGGTGACTCGACCCTTGGACTATATTTCAATGATATCTACACTATGTTTCGCCTCGGCGAGATGGACACGACCTTCGTAACCTTGTGGTGCATGTAAGTGCCTCCATCCATCTTTTTCTTGTTTCCTACTTTTTGCAGTACATGTTACACGATCCATTTTGCTTTTAATGTAGCTTGAATTCAACATTTCAAAAGAAGAGATACGACAGACCCGATTGGAAGGTTGGGTACCTCAATCCGAGCTTGATCAATCAAAGTGCAATCAACCCCTGGATAAATGAGAAAGGCAAGATATATAAGGACAAGACACCACAAGAGTTACAAGAACTGAAGGACACCATGAGGACAAAAGCTAAGGATCGAGCTGCAGGTTATATTTACAGGTGCTTCAGGGAATGGCAGGATTGTCACGCCATTTACGCGCCTTACCACTTCGAGTAAGTTCGACCACTACCTTCCTCTCGTCGGTTGTAAAGATAGATGACATACTAACTAATACGGTCTTTTGTTGCAGTGGTCATTGAATTTGTTTCCTGATCATGCCAAAAATTGGATATCTATTAGTCTTGGATAGCCTTGACTACGACTCCAATCGCTATGTAGATATCGTGAGCGTTATAAATTGGTAAGTACCGACGTACAATTAAATAGCGATAATTGTATGAAATAATACCATTTTCTCAATACTTGTAGTGCTTATTTAAACTACGTAAAGAACCCGAAGGTGGCGCGTTATAGAATTCAGTAACAAATATACTTTCGTCACAAATTTCTGGTAAGACACGCGTCACATCTAATTTTTTGTCCTCGGTATCATTGAAATAGAGTGATGTTTTTACTTCACTCTATTTAACAGATGCATTAAACAAGTAAAAGGTAGTCTGCAGCTGAGGATACTACGCATGTGCGTATTCGAGCTCCGCTGCATCCTACTTGAATATCATCACCCATGAGACCACCGAGGAGGTACGCTAAGATTGCATCTATTTAATTTGCATTCTTTCTATTTTTTTTGTCTATCATGTACCAACTTTTATGTATTTATTGATAGAGAACAAAAAGTCTAGAAAAGGCATTGATAACGGACGAGAAAGATATTGAATGAAATCTCCAAGAAAGGATTCCCGACGGGGCGAAAGCATCTAAGTACAAACGACATGTACTACATTGTCGCTAGGATGTGTCGTTTCTTGCTTAGGGAGGTCATCGAGTCCTTGTGGTCGGTTCTTTGACGAGCAAAGTGAAGTGACGAAGGAGCATCGGGCACTTTTCGAGTGGTGCAGCTCGAAACGACCGTACGAGCCCGATGTTGTTGAAGATTCGTATAGTGTAGACTTAGTTTGAAAAAACATTGTCATGTTCATGTTATTAAACCTTTGATGGATTTTGTAAATATTAATGTGATGTAATACTTTAATGTTAATGTGATGTAATTATGGTTAATGTTATGTAATTGTAATTTATTATTTCTAATGCGTATTTATTTTTTTATTGTTAAAAAGTAAATAGCCACGGTTCACTTTGGCAACCATGGCTATAGTGGTGTCCTATAGCCACGGTTAGGTTAGTGAACCGTGGCTATAATATGCCACTATAGCCACGGTTGGGTTAGTGAACCGTGGCTATAGTATGCCACTATAGCCACGGTTGACATAGTGAACCGTGGCTATAGTGGCATACTATAGCCACGGGTGACCTGTTTTTTGAGGCTATAGATGATTTTCTGTAGTCTCGGAAACATAGCAACGGTTAGTGCTGACCGTGGCTGTAGAGCCCCTGAACCGTGGCTACGGTAAGTTTTTGCTATAGTGCTTATCTTTCCATAGGATCTCGTAATTGTAGTATAGCATAATGAAGTGAACGGCAAGCTTTACTTGCTACAATTCCATGCTAATGTCTTATTTTGTATACCCTATTAAAAGTATCATTTCTATATATATTATTATGAGTACAAATCTTTGCATTTGCAACATGTATAGAGCATGAGACATGAAGTTTATTTGGTTTGACAAGCATTTCTGACTAATGCTATGTTAGTATATATTGTGTGTATAAATAATCATTGCATGTGCAGGTCGCACGTGCATGCTGCTAGTCTATCTAAAATAAGTAATTGGGCCTACATACTGGTTGTAGACACTCTGAGTTTTTTTTATATATATACAACTTTTTGTTCTAGAGAAAGAGCATCGCCTAAAACATGGACCATGTGAAAACTGAAGAGACTTAGTAGGAATAGGGGAAGAGTACTGATTATTATATATGAAATTATGAATAGAAATTTATTTGTAGCCTGAACTGTCACCGTGGGGTATGAGTTCAGTTTATTCTCTCATGTAAACTTACTGAATTATATATACTATAATTGTCAAAGTATGCTAATGATCAGTAGTGGACAACCATTTATTTAGCTATTAGCTTATCCACCATAAGTGGTTCATAATTTTTAATCCATGGTTGTAAGTTTTACTAGGATAGGTTATATATTATTGTCTATTGCATTACAAAATATGTGCCGAGCGTAGAAGCTTGGATTTATTGACTCATTGATTCTAAGTAGTGGTCCAAATCTTCTCTTGAGCAGGGAGACTCAAAAGCATACCATATGATTCAAATAAGAACCAACTACTGCACGAGAGACTCGAGGAACATGAATGTGAAATTCAAAGATTAAAAGAACTATTTGGAAAGAGAGCTGCTGAAAAGGAAGAAGTGAAAAAAAAAGTTGAAGCCTCAATTAATTACACAATTAGTGATGCAGAATGTCCAAGCCAGGTAATAATTTCATAATTTATGCAAGTTTAACTATGTAATCCACCAAACATGGATGATGATTGACATAAGTATTGTTCTCAACGTTATATTTTCCATCACTACACCGCTGACAATACTATGTTACAAAATATTATTATTATGATGTTTTAAATTCTAGTAATAGTATAAGATTGTTCATTAGTCTCTAAAGGTAAGGACGTAAATGACATTATAGTTTGCTTATGGCCTCCCAACTGAATCACAATTGCCTTGTTAATTTATAATCTGTCTTTTACATGTGCAGAACTATATTCATATGGTGATACAGTAGATGTCTTCAACATTTTGGTGTGGCAACAAGAAACATCAAGTGATTGAGTTTTTATAGGTTATCTACAAATTTATTTTCACGAGTCATGTAATTGATAATAAAAGTTTGGTTAATCATGTCAACTGGATAGTAAATGTCAATGGTGGATTTGATATCATTAGTACTATATGTATTACATCAGTTTCTATTTCGGAATATGTTCTTTTGTTACATTACCAATATAATATGGTTGCAAAAATCACATAATAAACATTTCTAATTGGCTGCCTATTCTCTTTTGGGACAACCATCATTTGATGCTACAGCTTGCTGTAGCGAGCACAATTATTGTGTTGCAATTACCTTGTACAAAAGTTAACCATTCTAACTCTATCGTGATACCCTGTTAGCATATAGCCCCGACTATTATTTTGTTGCCATATCTTTTAGGTATATCGTGACGACTCGTTGGTTGTGAAATCTAGTAAACATATCGCACTTGCTATACATTTTCAGTATATAGCAACGATTCATACATCGTTGTGTTATCATATACTCATATTCCAACGACCTCCATTGCATTGTGATAGTCTGAGTATATTGCATTGTGATTGTCCGAGTATATTGCAACATCATAAACATGAAATTGCCACTAACATATATAGTTGCATAATAATTTATTTGTGATAGTATCCATGCGTTGCAAACGTGCTTGCTTCCAACTATCATGTGTTGTTGCACTATAATGTATTGGCAACAGTACATGTGCAATGCAGTCATGTTTTCTTGCAACTATCATATGTTGTTGCACTAACGACGAATAGCAACACCAGCCATAGTTGCAAGCGCCAACCATGCAACACCTATGGTTGTTGCTGTTACACACTTTTGCCACACCGCACCTCATTGCAACACATGAGAATAATTACAACTACTTATAATTTTGATGTAATAGGCTATTGCATCGGAGGAAATAGCAACGCCTTCCAACGATCGAAAACGGTTATGTTACATTGATATTGCAACGCAAATGACCATATTGCAATATTTATGGGGTTTTGCGCTGGGGCGGTTTTCTTTTAGTGACCCGGATGATACAAGGAAAGATATAGAACGGGTGCTCACTATGCAACGTCCTCCGCTGGTGTGCCGCTTTTTAGGCGGCTGGGCACGTCTGCCAATAGTGAATGTAGGGGTGTCACCTCTAAAGGCTCTATCTCCAGGACGGGAGCAGGTGGTACCTCCATAGCTACAAGTGTGGTGACGTCGAATCTAACATCTCCGACAGCCTGCGAACCTTCGAAACACGACAGAGAGTGGGTATCTTTAGTGCTTCTCCCGAAAGGCTGAGGTGGACCTCGGAGCCGCTCATAATTGTCTCGTTGTAGTACGGTAATGGCCGGTGGAGCCTTCGCTCCGGGGAGTATTGAACGTACTAAGGAAAAAGTGCACGGACCGGGTGTCCAAACAGATCGACAGTCATGGTGCTAGCTATTGTACGATGCAGCGTCGTTAGGTCCTCCTAAGCTGCTAAGAGCTGAGTCCTTAAGGTCTTCATCTCTAATTCTAACTTCTACATTTCCTCCGAAGCGAGTGTCTCCAGTGCTGCCTTCTCTGAATCAAGCGTCCTAACTATCGCAAGTGCTCCAAAAGTCCTTTCCCTCTCGTCACTCCAAAGCTCGTGAGAGTACACACGTAGCGGTCAAGCACCGGTAAGTACCTGGCAGTCACCTCCAATGTGGGACTACTCATAGTCTCGGTATGTCCCTGAATAGTTAAGATACGATGCCTCCAAACCGGGCCCCGACGACATTTATACCAATAGTGCAGAGGTGAGTGATAATCTCACGGGTGACCAACTAAATGTCGTCATCGCTCCCGACTCCCTTCTTACTCGGAGTGACCACAGGGGACTTGTCTCCTAAATGGTGAATCCTATGGAATCTAATCCGATCCCAATAACAAGGCATGCCGTAAACTTCATACTTTGTTAGCGATATTGAGGAGGGTCAAAGCAACAGAACTTCCCGATGATGTAGGTCGGAACCTCTAGGAAGCCCTTCACATAAGTGGCGTCAATGTATGTCCATGATCCGAGTGTCCGCCATATGCCATAAGGTAGATGTCGTTAGTATCATGGTTCTAGAAAATTTTTAAGGTAAGGTGAGAAAGGGGAGAGTACTAGAGTTTTGTTTTGAAAATAGTTATATACTTAGTCCTTATATAATATAGTTATATAAGTCTAGGTATGGGATTTAGGTTGATGCATCCTAAGGTTGCATCCTACGATCAAGTATGGGCTCGATACCATCTCTCACACCCTCTCTCGGGGGTGCACACATATGGATAATACAAAGTCTCATACAATATAATTTATTGGGTCCCTAATGGGATAGGATAGGGGCATACAAGTCGGGGAGGAGGACAAGCCATCCTCGAATAAAAGGTGGGAAACTTCAAGGAAAACACCACATGCCACTTGAGTGAAGAATGCGACCTATTTCTCATCATCGTTGTACTCCAAACCTTCTTCTAAGTAAATTATCAACGAGAGGTCAGTACGGAAGGTACTCAACAAGCCTACGATAGCGAGGGGTTTATGCGTGCAATTTGGGTGGTGGTCAAGGAATAGTGCTATTGGTTAGTTTGTGTGGAAGCGGTTTGTAATGGTATGTGGCTAAGAATAAGGTATTGGGGAGATAAAATGGTTTTGTTCATTTTAGAGTTTGGCCATAGGGGAGATTCGTTTCGATCCCTCTAGTTCTCATATTTTAACTTGAGCATCCGACCTACCGTCGAACATCTCTTTGCTCAACATCCAACTACTCTTTTCCAAAAACACGGGCATCCATGATACCCACACACAAACACACATCAAGGAGGATTTGATTGTGGCTAATCTAATGAGCCCGGATCCGATAGATCATACCGGTGATCACGGACTATGAGATAGATTTATTGTACACTTTACCCAAGAGCTACATTCTCCTAGTGAGGGAGAAACATAATGTTTAACCAACTTCCATCGTAAACCCTGTACAAACCCGCCTCGCGAATGATCGGGAGCACCCTGCGCCATGGACTTATCTTTTCCGTGCGATCCGGGGACCTACTCCATCCTCCGCATACTCCTCTAAGAGGACGGTGACTTATTTGTCATGATTATACAGGGAGAGGATTGGTCCTGCCCATTACGAGGTTCAATGGTTTTACTAAACATCAACAAGTTGAGGTCAAAAGAACCATTCCTTATATGGCAAGGCGAGCACTCGTCCACTACAAGTGGATCCCATATTGTTTCAACCAATAAAACACAACTAGAGCCTCGCCCACGACCTTGTAACCTTAGCAATTCAATTACTTGGGCAAAGGCCCACACAAAAATTATGCTTCCAAAGACTCCTACCAATAGTTTACTTAGGGACACATGAGTTCTTTCCCTAGGGGTAGATAACTAACCACTCGTAGGCAAAGGATATGTTCATGCTATTAAATCCTACTAATAGACTCCCCAACCACATGGTGTACTTCATAGGTCGGACGAGGCTATCACCACCCGCTAGCTACCACACATTTGCAGAGATGAATGCAAAACCAACTAGGAATTATTTAGACACCACGCCCGTGTAGCACTAGTACTTATTTTGCGGGTCCCTTCGTGGTTTTGTTCCCACAAACGGAAAAGCAACCAAGATCAATTAATCAAAGCTCAAGTCTAAATGAACTAAGATTCAATCAAGATGCTCAATCTAGTAACCCGTAAATGTATAGGAGATACGACAATATGCAGCCCAAATATGTAATTAAAAGGACTATAGTCTAGCTCAACTAGAGCAAAGTCAAGACTACGAAATGAAATAAAGGAAGATAACTATATTAAAGATAAATATGTCAAGATACAATGAAGATCTACCAAGGCTCTAAGACCAAGAGGAGCCTAAGGAAATGCCTCTATCTAGACTCTATCTCCCAAACTAGACTAACCTATTCTAAACTTGGAAGATTGCTCATCAAGGACATGGTGACACATTGAAGGTGTACAACCGGTCGGGAGGGCCCATAGAGTGGTGTCCGATCAATACAGAGCTACTGAAGGTTCCATTCGACCCACTTATTTGGAGTAATTCCCAACGAAAGTACAACACCGAGCGAGATAGAATTTCCTAGTATGTAAATATTGTAATCGCCTAGGATTCTAAATGTAACCTTACCTCCTCGGATATATAAGACGGGTCATGGACCCCTACAAACACAATCTACAACATAGGGATGGCAATCCAAGTCCCGAGTGCGGGGCCCCGATGGGTTTGGCACACGACGGGCGCAGTGCGGTTGGACTTTTCCACCCGTGGGGCTCACCCGCACCCGCCCCGCAATATGGTGGGGCGGGTGCGGGTTTTCTTTCCCACCCACGGCTGACCCACGGGGCCCCGAATCTATCCGTATATTGAACTATTCATATATGGACACCCAAATCTATACATATTTCGTATAATTTGTTTACTTGTTGAATTTTTTCTTATGTTAGATAAAAATATATGTTTTTGTTATGTGTTAATTTTAATTATAAATATATATTTATTGTGTTTATTTTCCATTTTAATATGTATATTGAAGACCCGCAGGGGACCCACCACCCACCCAAAACCCGGCGGGTGCGGGCGTAGGTGTGAATTTTCACCCGTTGCATATCTCATCGCGGGTGGGCTTTTGCTCCACGCACCCCGATCTCGCCTCGTTGCCATCCCTACTATAAGATTACCAATCTGCTAAGGCAATATAATTCATACAGGACATAGGGTTGTTACTCTTGATTGAGAGGGCCCGAACCTATCTAAATCCCTATGTGTTCTTGTGTTGCACCATCGAGTTATTGATTCGTGCGAGGCCATATAGTTTACTCACCGAGTTAAACCTTGACGAGTTAGCGCACCAGGAAGGGAACTCCCGATGAGATTCTCTCGGCGACCTCGATGGCATCTACAATCAACTTTGACTTCACTCCAGGCTTCAAGATCCGCTTCGGGTCTATTGACTTCGAGGCCAATTTTGACGGAAAGCTTCAGCTGATCAATGGCTACTTCAAAAGTGTGATCACTAGAGGCGATATGTTCATCACGACGGAATTTACTCGAACTTCGGCGCAGCCGATTTGACGGCGTGATCATCAAATTCGGTTGAATTTTGCCTTCGAGTCTAGACAACCAGGCCATGATCATGGCTGCCACCCGATCTGTGGCGCCTAGTAGCTCTCAATTAGCTACGAGCTAGATAATGATTTTGATGATGGTGTTCAACTCTCTTCCAAGTCTTCATGGTTGTTCCTGCTACCACTACCGGCCCTGTCATTCGGCAGCTAACGGATGCGAAGCCGTTGTCGAGCACGAGAGATTAGCAAACGAGGAACGAGAGCGCCGAGTGCAAGAAGACCGTCTTGCTGAAGCTGGAGATGACATGTTAACAATGATGATCACAACCGTCGTCCTCCGTGTAATGTGATCGGAGCTGAAACCAGTCGTCAAGCCGAACTCAAGCCGGTGAGCAACCTGCTGATCGGTATGGTGAGCCACCATCGCCTTCGCACCATCAGCCACGAGGATCCCATGGAGGGAATCGCCGCAATCTAACTTCGAGGGTTCTCAACATGAACACCCTGGAATAAGATTTTGATGGAGAAAAAGTCTATACGACTCCGCTTCGTAACATTGTCGGAGTTAAGAATATCTTAACCACCCGGATGGAATCAAACCTAGAAGAATAGCAGAAGCCTGGTTTGAGGCGTGCATTATGCATGGAGAACGCGGTTGTGTTGCAAACCCAAGAACACGAAGAGCATTCTTCCCGATTGCAATTTGGCCGCTCGAGCAGGACTCAATCCTAGACCACTTCGTCCCGGCACCACAATCGAAGACCAACTCCAATTGCCAATGCACATGCCTAGAACCCCACTCAAGACCAACGCTCCGCTCAACACGAATCGGGATTCTAGAAATGAGCTAGTGACCCATCATGTTGAGCGTATAAGTGATCAACACCGGCATGAAGAAGACAAGCGCTACAGGACGGGCCATTACAACGACCGCCCAACCACTAGAGCGCAACCGGACGGCAACCACGGCAACAACCATCGCAACGCCCGGCATAACGACGGCGACCACGGCCACAACAACCGCAACGCCCGATGTAACGACGGCTACCGCGACCACAACGACCGCAACGCTCGCCATAACGACGATGATCGTGGCCACAAAGACTGCGACAACCGACGGAATGACGACGACTACGGCAACAACGATCGTCGGGCGCGATGACCACGACAATCGGCATGATGGTGACAGATCAACGTGATGATGATCGCAGCGGACGTGAATGCAACAATCAACGAGAGGATGGTGAACGTGGCAACAACAATCAAAGCCGTAATCAAGACCAACCACCCATGGACATCAATGATCGTTAGCGTAGCCTGGAGCGGGAGCAGAGGAACAATCGTGACGACAACCACGAGGATGATGATCGCAACCTCGACCGCAACTATCACCATCGTCGTCGCTCTCCAACACCGTCCGGTTAGAGCCCTACGCTGACCATGATGACAAGTATTCCAGCGTTTAGGCATTTACGCGGGATTTGCGCTTCGCAAGTGGCCAAGGGACTTCAAGCCCGTCGGCATCGACAAGTATGATGGCAAGACTGGTCCAACGAAGTGGCTTCGCATGTACTAGACTGCCATTCGGCTACGGGTGGAGATTCTTTTGTGATGGCCAATTACCTCCTGATTTGCCTTGAACTAGCGGGTCGGCTTTGGCTCAATGCCCTTCCGAAAGGGTCCATTACATCTTGGGGTGATTTAGCTAAGAAACTAGAAAGGTCACGCGGCGTTGCCGCTTCGTTTGGCTCTTTTCTTGGTTGGATCATGGATGTCTGCAATTAATAATTGGATAGACCAGAATCAAACTTTAAATGTCTCATCTTAAATTGCAAACTGTAAATGTCTTAGCATTTGGCATGTAATATATGTATAGTATTTGACATAAGCACACTAAGTACTGTATATAAACAAAAATGAATGCTCACATGGGAATTTGCTGGAGCACTTAGCATGCACCCAGGACCCGGTGCATCTATGGATGAGGCGGAGCGCGCAGGAGAGCTCCTCTGCTTCCTAGGGGACTGTTAATGAATTCGATTTGGCTTCAGCTGGACCTAGGACGGGTTGTGATTTCAGGGTGCCATAGCTGCTTAGGTGGTGGCCGAGGGGAGGACGAGGGAGAATAGCTTCCTAGGCAAGGAAAACACTGGAGCCAGCAGTGGATAGTGAGCGTCTGCACGGGCGTGGCATGCGGCGGTGAGAGCAGGGAAAGCCGGTCGTGCTTAACGAATGTGGAGTCTGAGCACCGGACGCTCCATGGGGCGGGGCAGCTGCCCGGGCGACACGCAGGTACGCGAGGAGAGACCGGGCGTGGCACTGCATCGCCGAGGCCCGAGGCTAAGAACGACGACTTGGACAGGACACCCGTGGAATGGGGAAGGCAATGGCCGATGGAGCTGCCAGCTGCGGCCCTCGAAGATTCTCGTAAAGGCTTGACACAATCTGGACTTCTGGAGAAAAGAACGATTCGCGGATGGGTGGATCGACGGTTGCAAGCTGATACACAGTAACCCCAGCAGGAGCGTGGCAACTGGGAAGGACTCAACGTGGCCTGGGGAGGCACGGTCTCGCGTCTTGCCGGTGCCGATGACGTCGAGCTTGAGAGGACGACGAGGGAATGGCGAAGGTAGTGACCGGGATAGCTGCAAGCGGCGGCGCTCGAAGCTTCTGGTGGCCGTGAGCGTGTGATGCAACCGGAGAAGACAACAGAGGGAGAGATGTCGTGGGATGTCAATCTGCAAATCGACGGCGCTAAGCTGGTGAACAGTAACTCGGCCAATCAGAGGGCGAAAAATCGTCCGCGCTTTAGATAGGTAGAGATTTGTCGCTAACTTTGAAGCTACTAGTGAAAAACCAAGCAGCTACTTCGAGCTCACCAAGGTCAAGCAGAAGTCGGATGAATCACTCAGCGACTACATCAGGCGACTCACCAAGGAGGCTATGATCCCCAACGTTCCCGACCAACATGTTATCTCTTCGTTTCAAGCTGGACTCCAGAGCCATAACTTGGTGCTCGAGATTGGTCGGCGCAACCACGGCCTCACCCTCATGGTGTTAGATTGCTTTGCAATTCCCGACGAGTATGCTGCTAGGGAATCCAACCTGGTGAGTCTCCGTGATGGCAAAGGAAGGAGCCCAAGCGAGACCGGGGCAACCCGTCCAACTTCAAGAACAACAACAAGCGTAAGGCTGACAATTTTGTTGCCGTCGTTGGTCAATCTCATGGAGGCGAGAGATAGTAATAACATTGTTTACAAAGTGGTAGGAACATTGTTGTCAAAGTTATATATCTCTCTTCTAGTTTTATGAAAAAACTATACGAGAGATTTTATCAACAATATTACTTATCATTTCGTGAATGAACCAAAAGAAAAATTTTGGACCAAAATAAAAGTTATTTTTATTTTTATTTTTTTCTCCGATTAAGTGAGAATTTTTACCCCTTGAGAGCTAACGTGAAGGCTTCTTTTGTTGGTCAAATATATATTGATAATAGATTGTAAAGAATATCTTTTATTTTCTTGTTAACAATTTCACAGGTGGCATCTTTTATTTTCTTTTATCAACACTCGTAGTGCTTATTTGAACTACGTAAAGAACTCGAAGGTGGCGCGTTACAGGATTTGGAAACAAATATACTTTCGTCACAAATTTCCGGTAAGATATGCGTCACATCTAATTGTTTTCATCATCCTATCGTTAAAACTGGAAGTGATGTTATTTATTTCATCTATTTTACAGTGTATTAAACAAGCAAAAGGTAGTGTGCACTTGTGGATACTACGTATGTGCGTATTCGAGCTCCGCTGCATCCTACTTGACCGCCATCACCCACGAGACCACCGAAGAGGTACGCTAAGATTGTTTCTGTTTAATTTGCATTCTTTTTTTGTCTATCATCTACAACTTTCATGAATTTATTGACAGAGAACACAAAGTATAGAACAAGCAAAGATAATGGACAAAAAGATACTTGATGAAATCTCCAAGAAAGGATTCACGACGACGCGAAAACATTTGAATAAAAACGACTTGTAATACGTTGTCGCTAGGATGTGTCGTTTCTTACTTAGGGAGGTCATCGGACCTCGTGGTCGGTTTTTTGACAAGGAAAATGACGTGACGAAAGAGTATCGGGCACTTTTCAAGTGGTGTGGTTCGAAACGCTCATATGAGCCCAATGTAGTTGAAGATTTATAATAGACTTAGTTTGAAAAGACATGTCTCATGTGCACATTGTGATAACTTTGATGTATTTGTGAATATATTTGCGATCATTTGTAAATATTAATGTGATGTAACACTAAAATGTTAATGTGATATAATTGTAATTTATTATTAGTAATGCATATTTATTTTGTTTACTATTAAAAAAACAATAGTCACGGTTGACAACGTGAACCGTAGCTATAGAATCCAACTATAGCCACGGTTGACATAATGAACCGTGGCTATAGTTGGGTACTATAGCCACGGTTGATCTGTTTTTCGAGGCTACGGATGATTTTCCGTAGTCTCGGAAACATAGCCACGGTTGGAGCTGACCGCGGCTGTAGAGCCCTCCAACCGTGGCTATAATAGGTTATTGCTATAGTGTGCTAGTATGTATTACTTCCTCCATCCCAAAATAAGTGTCGTTCTCGCTTCCTAAGGAGTCAACTACTTTCAACTTTGATCAAATATTTGCAAAAAAGATATTAATATTTATAATACATAATTAGTATCATTAGATAGAGCATTGAATACATTTTCATAATAAACTTATCTAGAGATATAATTCTTTTTTGTATTTTCTACAAATGTAGTCAAAGTTAAGAAAGTTTGACTGGCACGGATCTCATAGCGACACTTATTTTGGGATAGAGGGAGTAGAAATGAACAAATAATTTAATGCATTGATTCATTTGGTTGCGCCATTTATTGCAACAATCTAAGAAATAGATATATACTCCCTCCGTTTTTAAATTGTTGACACCGTTGACTTTTTTCTTTATGTTTGATCGTTCGTCTTGTTCAAAATATTATTTCAAATATGTAAAATTATAAGTTGTGTTTCAACTTCCTTTAATGATTAAACAAATTATAACAAAATATTTAATAATTCTTAAATTTTTTTAATAAGACGAACGGTCATACATAGTGAAAAAAGTCAACGGCGGCAACAATTTAAAAATGGAGGGAGTAGATTCGTAATCATGACGAACCAAATTAAAACAATGTGTGGCACCGGACTCGTCGTTGATGACCTCGTCCACACAATGCCGTGCGAGACGGGTCCGCATGAGCACGAACATACGAGTGTTTTTTTTATAACTGATATATTATATTAAATAAAGCACAGTACAGATATTTGAGATTGAAATCTCAAATTAGAGATTTTGCAGCCACATTGCTGCTACACGATTACAATAAACCGTCTTTGGTGTCGAACCGAACCAACGGCAAAAGCAAACTGCTCTCTACAAAGCTGGCATACAGGCGGTGTTGCCGTCGAGAACTCCGGGTCTCGACGCCCGTGACTGTCGAATACACCGAGGGTCCTCCTTCGTGAACACCGATAGAGCGAGATGGCGTTCCCTGCATCCGGCTGACCGTAATTGTCACCGGAGGATTGATTGCTTGGAGCCGTAGATCTGAATTAGCCTTCACCGAACTCAAGCATGTGACCACATGTGTATCCGTGTTGAATTTGAGCCTCGGCGACCACGATCGGAGAAGAGGGAGCCGCTCGCGAGTTACCCGAACACAAACGACAACATTGCCACAACTGTAATACCAATTTTGTAGAAGAACAAACAAATAAAATACCTTTGCTTCTTTCCGTTGAGCATCCAAATAGTACAATCGTGCGAAGCAATGCTTGTTGTCGACACGATCACCGACTAACTCCCCGGCCGGATGATCCCTAGCTATGGCCCGGCTAGAATAGGTCGACCCCGGATGAAGTCGGGCCTTGCTGGGCCAAGGGCAACAAACCCGGCGCTAGAAGGGCCAATGGCACTCAGCCACTCGAGGCGGCCTGCCTCTACGACGTCGGGCACAACGGTGCCGAGGCCGCGGAGGTCTGTCCCTAGGGCGTAGCGGCAGCTAGCTTAGCAGGGCACTATCAATGGCAGGGCCGCAGAGAGCATGAGGAGCCGTTCTACGACGAAGCTTGGCTGATCGCCTCGCATGGCCGGCGAGGGCAGTGGCAATGGATCGGGGTGCCCGGATCTGCTAGTGGTGGGGAGGAGATGGTGGAGAGATCCCGACGAGGTGGCGAGTTGGGACGGGGGCTGTGGAGCATCGGGCTGGACACGGGGTGCAACGAAGCTCCCTCCGGTGAGGAGGACGGTGTATCCATGGCCGGAGACCATGGATGAGGGATAGAGAGGAGCTCGGGCAGAGAGGGGAGCGGGGGTGCGGGAAGAGTAGGGAGCTCTAAAAACAACTTTATTTATGCTCACCTCCGGCTCCGGTTGGGTGCCAAAACACCGAAGGCCGCCGGCGACAAGGAGGACCTCGAGGGCGACAGCCGATGGCGGCTTGGGGAGGGAGGGAGAAACGGCGGCGCTTGGCCCAATACCCAAAGACAAGGACTAGGAAACCTAAGACTACTACTACCATTAGATCTATAGGAGGGGGCTTCCCTCTCCATCTCACGGCCGGCGAGCTCGCCGGAGGGAGGGAGGGGGCCCGGCGGGGGCGGGGGCGGAGGAGCTCTCGGAGGCGACTAGGCCTTACCCGTGTGCGGCTCGCCTCGGACTCTCTCCTTATGACCAACGTGCAAGCGTTGAGTTTCAACGGAACTCAACTAACGCGCACGACCCCGCAAAGTTGATCGTGCTCTAATAACCAAATCAAAATGAAGCTAATCTAGAACAAGCGATGATAGGTGAGATAAAAGTTAACTAACAAGAGACCCATAGCTAAGTTTACCTTTGGCAGCAAGTAACCTCCTGCTCTAGTCTTCCTCGCATCTCCGGTGCCCATTATTCCAGTTGTTTAGTTTGCTGCATCAAGCATTACTGGCTGGCAACATGGCGGAGGCCATAGCCATATATATCCCTCTCCGCCAAACTTGCCATGACACCGTCTCGCAGCGCAGCCCTCCGATTATCACCCCTCTACAGCAATCGCTCTCACATCGCCGTTGTAAAGAAGGATTTTGATCTTTTCCGCGCCTTCCTCGGGTTCGCAGACTCCAAGCAAGGCGCGGACGCCTCACCGTAGTGTGGGTCAAGCAGGTCCGCGACGCCGCTTTTGAGCTTGAGTACGTCATAGATGAATGCTGCTACCTCTCCGGCAACAGCCGTGGTTGGGGCTGGGTCAATGTCGGGGCCTGGTACGCTCTCTCACGGAAGCTGCGTAGGACTCGAGAGAGGCTTCGCCATCTATTCACAATAAAGAAACAATATGGCATCCACCCGGCCGATGCTCTCTCCATGGGCCATGGCCACCTTCAGCGATCGGATGCTCACGGATAGTGCCCATTTCGTGAAGGAGGAGGATATTGTCGGATTCGATGATCATGAGAAGAAGCTGTTGGAATGGGTTGCTAAGGATGCGGATCCACGGACGACGGTGGTCGCCATCCGTGGCATGGGCGGTGGCGTCGGGAAGACCACTCGGCTGTTTGTACAAGGAAGTGGCGACGAGCCACTTCGAGTGCGCCGCTGGGTGGCTGTCTCGCAGGTCTTCATGATCAATGACCTCCTATTGAAGATCCTCGAGGAACTTCACCGTGACTCCGGTGTCGGCGCCTCGAACGCGGGCGCTCGGACTACCGGTCACTCATGGAAGTTGTGCATGGTCATCTGATCAAGTGAAGGTACTCGTTGGAGTATAAGTGAATTGTCCACCTTTTCCTATCAGCTTAGGCTTTTGGGTGAATTGGTTGGTCCATGCAACTCAATATAGTATCGAGGCGAGTTCTCGAGTTTGAATCCTGGCTGGCACGAATTATCAAATAAATTGCAGCCCACTCCAATATTCCACGTTTGAGGCCCGAGGGAGCCCGCACGTGAGGGGGAGTGTTGGAGTATAAGTGAATTGTTCATCCTTCCCTATTAGCTTAGGCTTTTGGGTGAATTGGTTGGTGCATGCAACTCAATATGCACCTCATCGTGCTCGACAACATCCGGGACGCCCAGCTGCGGGGCAACCTCCTCAACTTAGGATTCCCCAACGATGCAACCAAAAGCCGAGTAGTCATCACCACATGCAGCAAGGAAGTGGCCAAAGCTATGCAGCCTCTACAATGGCCTAAGGCATGAACTATGTTCTGCAATGTCACATTTAGGGATGTGCCTGGTCGAATGTGCCCCAGCCACCTAAAAAAGCTTGCTACCAATATGCTCGACATGTGCCCTGGCTTGCCGTTCACAATCATCTCTATCGCTAGGCTACTTGCAATGAAGAAACGGCCGCAACAGCCTCTTGTGGGACAAGAGGAGCCAAGACATCATAATAGGGGAGGCGGCAAATATTCCGAGCCTTAGCATCGATGACCTACCGATAGGTGAAGAGTGCCCGATCTTTCGGTGAGTGTAGATAATTTCGATTGGTGGACGTTGACCCTCACGATCCGACTACGACGAGCAAGCCCAAAGCGCCAATGCAATCGCTAAACCAACTTCCGATGGTTATTGAACCTGCGGTTAAACAAATTCAACCTGATCACGAGGATCAATCCTTGCAAGTAATCGAAGAACAAGCAAGAATAAGAGGCGAGCAATCTGATGTATTGCACGAAGGTGGAGTTCTGAATTCAACGTCGAAGGGACGGAATGTATAGCTAGGCTAATACTAAAACAAAACTCAAGTCTGAAATAAAAGAGAGTCTCTATCTAAATAGGGGGAGGGGGGCGACGCGTGAACAGTACCCGTGGGTACTGTAGCGCGGCCGGTGCCCAACCCTAGTCTCCCATATGGGCCTCTTGTTGGCCCATCCTCTAGTCTTCCGGCCCAAAGTTCTTTAACGAGTATGACGAAGCTCAATTCTCTTGCACGGGCCCGAGTAATCGGACCGGAATACGTCGTCTTGATGATAGGGCTTCCATCTTGACGGCCCACTAGAGGGGCGCGGCTTGGGGAGGCGCACCGGCTTGGAGTGGGGCGTCGTCGTTCGTCGTCGTTCGTTCGTCGTCGTTCGTCGTCGTATGTACGTCGTTGATGTCCTCATCATCCTCCCCTTCTTGAAGTGAAGTCGTCCTCGACGGCAACTCATCATCCTCGCCCAAGTATGGTTTCAAATCTGCAACATTAAAACTCGTGGAAACACCAAACTCCATGGGCAAGTCAAGAACATAAGCATTATCGTTAATCTTGGTTAGCACTTTAAAAGGACCAGCAGCACGAGGCATCAATTTAGAACGACGCAAAGTTGGAAATCTATCTTTACGCAAGTGCAACCAAACCAAATCACCAGGTTCAAAAGAAACATGTTTTCGACCTTTACTACCAGCAACTTGATACTTTTTATTAGCAACAGCAATGTTCTGTTGGGTTTCTTCATGCAATTGTTTCATGTGATCAATATGAGCAAGAGCATCAACATTTGGTTCATCTTCAGCATCAATAGCAAACAAATCAATAGGTGCCCTAGGAACATAGCCATAAACAACCTCAAAAGGACACATCTTGGTGGTAGAATGTGTAGCACGATTATAAGCAAATTCAACATGAGGTAAACAATCTTCCCAACGTCTCAAATTTTTATCAAGAACAGCTCTAAGCATAGCAGACAAAGTTCTATTTACTACCTCGGTTTGCCCATCTTTCGGTGAGTGTAGATAATTTCGATTGGTGGACGTTGACCCTCACGATCCGACTACGACGAGCAAGCCCGAAGCGCCAATGCAATCGCTGAACCAACTTCCGATGGTTATTGAACCTGCGGTTAAACAAATTCAACCTGATCACGAGGATCAATCCTTGCAAGTAATCGAAGAACAAGCAAGAATAAGAGGCGAGCAATCTGATGTATTGCACGAAGGTGGAGTTCTGAATTCAACGTCGAAGGGACGGAATGTATAGCTAGGCTAATACTAAAACAAAACTCAAGTCTGAAATAAAAGAGAGTCTCTATCTAAATAGGGGGAGGGGGCGGCGCGTGAACAGTACCCGTGGGTACCGTAGCGCGGCCGGTGCCCAACCCTAGTCTCCCATATGGGCCTCTTGTTGGCCCATCCTCCGATCTTCGGCCCAAAGTTCTTTAACAGTATGACGAAGCTCAATTCTCTTGCACGGGCCCGAGTAATCGGACCGGAATACGTCGTCTTGATGATAGGGCTTCCATCTTGACGGCCCACTAGAGGGGCGCGGCTTGGGGAGGCGCACCGGCTTGGAGTGGGGCGTCGTCGTTCGTCGTCGTTCGTTCGTCGTCGTTCGTCGTCGTATGTACGTCGTTGATGTCCTCATCACCTACCATACCACATCAAGAAATGCCTCTTGAACTGCAGTGTATACCCCGAGGACATGTGGATCAAGCGGGAGATCTTGGTCGGGACATGGGTTGGACGAGGCTTCGTACAAGATAAGCTGGGCCACCGTATAGCGAGAGGACATCACGGATGACTACCTAGACCAGCTAATTCAACGCAATCTGATGCATCCAGGTGTCGGGAATGAGTTTGGTCGTGCCAAACGTTGTCTCATTCATGATCTTATCGGGGAGTTGATTATCCATCGGTCTAGAGAAGAGGAAGGCTACTCGCAGTTTGCACTATGCAAGGCAGAAATGGATTGTAATGGCAGAATCCGTCATCTCGCAGTTGATAGATGCGAAGAGGTGAATTTCCCGAATTGCCAACACTTCGAACCTTCAACGCATTTTCAGAACAGAATTGTGTGCTTCTATCATGCCCCACTTCAGGCTCTTAACTGTGCTAAACCTCTGGTTCATTGAGATGAAGAAATTATGTGATTCAAGTAACTAAACTTTACAAACTGCACTATCTCGGTGTTCGTGCTACTCGGTTGAAGAACTGCCAACTGAATTGGGAAAATTATAGAAGTTGCAAACATTGGATGCCAAATTGTCCATGATCCAAAGGTACCAAGCAGCATATATAGCAAAGTTGAAGAGCTTACGTCATCCGATAGTTTTAACTCGTGAGACAACCGACTTCTTGAATCCGTTTCCCGGCAAGGTAGTAGGAGTTCCGGAAGGCCTGGAATTTTTGACCAGCTTGCAAACACTCAAATATGTGCATGCTGATAAAAAGATGGTTACTTCCATAGGAAAGTTGATAATTGAGGAGTCAAGAGCTGTCTAACGTGAATGCGAGCCTAATGGTGGATTTGTCATTCTCAATCTCTAGAATGAGCTGGTGCGCTTAGGATTGGGAATTGAACCTAGAGCAGACTCGGAACTAGACCTGGAATCGATTTCTCCACCACCACCGAAACTTCAAAAAGTCGATCTGGCTGGAAGAATAGCAAGAGGGAAGCTTCCATCTTTGACGTACCTCCTCACTAGCCTAGTGCAGCTAAGGTTGCGTCGTTCACATATTGCACAAGATTCACTTGTGGTCCTCGGAGAGCTTCTAGGGCTGGTAAATTTTAGCCTCATTGCTGCATACCATGAGTGGAGCATGATCTTTGGCATTGGTAGTTTTCCGAACCTTCGAAAACTTACATTGGAAAACTTGAGTAACCTTAACAACATAGAGTTTCAAGACGGATGCCTTGTAAACCTACGGGATCCGGTACTAGGCTTGTGCACTAAGCTGACTCAAACACCTCAAGGCATCGAGAATCACGTGCAGATGAAGAACTTGGAAATGTATGGCATGCCGAAAGAGTTTGTTGCTAAGTTGAGGGAATAGAATGGTAATGCTAGATATCACAATCTAGCTACTTCAGATTTTTATCAGGTGCCAAGGTTTTTGAGATTTCTGAGATTCGTTAGAAAAAAATAGATGTATGGAAGACCTGGTCACAACTTCTTAAATCCCTTCAAAAGGTACCAATTCCTGACAACGTTTCTGAATTTGGTGGTGAAATTTGTTGTGGGCACTTATGCAAAAATACGAAGTATAGGACAGTGTTTCAGTATCCTAACATCTAAGGTAATGTGAATGGACAAAGGAGAAACCGCTTGAGCTCGGACAAGCTGTAGTCGGTAGGGACCAAATCCCCTTATATTGCTAGGCAATGTCACCGCATGACATTCTTTCGTTTTGATCCATCCACTTCTTAATCAACAAGATCAAGTGGCCCATGCAATTTCATGTGCTGGGATTTGTAGTTCTTCGTCAATGTAAATCCACACGTTTGTTAATATTGCCATCATTTGTTAAATACTGGATCTTAATATCTTAGAATCATCTTATGATTTTTTCCACACATGCAAGTAATTGGTATGTGTTACACTATATGACCATTGCAATGTTTGTGAAATGGTTCCCTACATCTGGTTCCTCTAGCATGTAGTGTAAATTGGTTGGTTTGTAATTATATACGGGCATCACAACTCACAAGTAGCTTTATGTATCTAGCCCGATGACATATCATAATAGCATCTCGAAGTTTTGTGCCTTCAATCTTAGGCTTCGCAAGAATGATGACACTAATATATTTTTTCTTACAAACTTTGTTAGCTCTCATGTCAAACTTTGTTAGCTTGATGATCCAGGATATCCCGTATTACACAAGAGCATGCATAATACAATGAACGGTTAGCTTGTCGCACTTCAACAATACCATTGATTGATTCCTGAGCTATTCAAATCTATATGCTATGTTTTATATTTCTACAACACCTGAATACATATGTAATTATATATAAGTCCCATTACAAATTACAAAGTTTACAACACTAGCATTGATCTTTTTAATCATTTTTTATACACGTCGCACTGTTAGAAACTACAAACTTTATGTCCCATATATCCAGCAGCACACAAAGTACGGAGATAGAATGTTTAGAGTTTGTGTGTTTCTAGAGATTACAATTAGTACAATTACAATACCCATTGATATCACCGAGCATGCATAGAGAGAACATCTTGACTACAAGCCGATCAGCTTGATCCACAGCCTAGCAAAAACATTTCTCAAGAATACTGAAAAATAGGTTGGCACCTCGGCTACATGAGATCATTTCAGTAAACCAAAGTGCCTTTGTGAAGAAGCGGTGCATCCACAATAACTTTGTTTTTGTGCAAGGAACTATCAGGGAGCTCTGATCTAGAAAGCAGTCGGCATTATTCATCAAGTTAGACATTGTGAAGGCATTCGACTCCGTCTTGTGGTCATACCTATTGGAGCTTCTACAGCAGCTAGGATTCGGACCTCGATGGAGAGAATGGATCACTCTAATGCTCAGCGCTGCAACATTCCGGTTCCTCTTCAATGGGAAGCCGGGGAAAGCCATCCAGTACCGCTGCAGATTGCGACAAGGTGGTCCGTTGTCGCCCATGTTATTTATCCTGGCAATCGACCCACTGCAAAAGACTACTCAAAAAAGCGGTGCAAAATCATGTCATCTCGGCTTTATCAACAAGGAACACGAAAATGTATGCTGATGATTGCGGCCATATTTGTCAAGCCAGATAGGGATGAGGTGAGTGAGCTAGGGAACATCCTTCATGCTTTCGGGCAGGTAAGCGGAATGCAGATGAACATGAACAAACTGAGGTGTACTCCATCAACTATCGAGATTTAGATTTGCAGCACATCCTGCAATACTTCCCGCGCAGCTATCTAGGCTTACCATTACACCACAAGAAGTTATAGAAAGTGGACAAGGTGGCCGGGAAACTGCCAACTTGGAAAGGAAAACAAATACAAAGGGTAGGAAGGGTGCAACTAGCAAAATCAGAGCTAACATCAACAGTCACCCATCATGCCATGGTGATACCAATACCTAAATGGGAGATAAAACAACCAGAGAAGATAATAAGAAACTTCATCTGGAAGGGGGTGACAATGAAACAAAATCATCGGGACATTGTTTAGTAATATGGGACTATGTGCAGCGGCCAAAAGCCCTAGGAGGTCTCGGAATCCTTAACTTGGAAAAATTCGGGCGTGCACTATGCCAAAGATGGTTGTTGCACCATTGGGCAAAGGGTGAGAAACCTTGGAAGGGCCTCCCATCACTGTGCGATAACAAGGACATAACTTTCTTCAACAAGAATGCCAAGATACATATAGGGGATGGCCAGTCCACCTCCTTCTGGTGCCACACCTGGCTAGGCGATAAGCCATTGAAGGAACAGCTGTCGCGCCTCTTCCAAGTCGCTAGATTCAAAAATAGAATAGTTGCAGCCTAACTACATGACCAAAGCTGGATAAGATATGTCACAGGGTTAACAACTACACCACAAATACAGGAGTATGTGGTACTCTGGAACACACTCAGGCAGGTGACACTAAGCACGGACTCAAAGGACTTTGCAACAAGGAAACACACAACGAGTGGCGAGTACAGCTCCAAGTCAGCACATGACATACAATTCAGAAGCTTCGCCAGACCGTTTAAAAGCAAGAACTTGTGGATTGCAAAAGCAGACCCCAAGGTGCAAAATGTCGAGTCTTAATCTCGGCACTAGAACTACCCGGTCCCTCACGAGCATGGAATTTGATGGTGCAACACAAGAACACACGAGATTTTAGACATGTTCAGGCCCCTCAATTGAGAGTAATACCATGCGTCATATATGTTGTCTATTGCCTTTAGCATATTGCTAATTACGAGTTGTCCAGATCCTTTTTGAGGGGTCCCTATCCCGCCTTATATATCCGGAGAGGCAGTGTTACATACAGAGTCCTAGTCGGTTACACAAATTACATACTCGGAAACTTTAGCTCTAAGCTTTCCTTATTGATTCAGAGTCCTATCAGACTAATCTTGTGTCTTTACTTGTCGATCAAGTCGTCATACATCAGTATTGTGATCCGCTTTGTTTCCATGCCGGTATATGAAACCTTCCGTTATTCCATACCTGTCGGGCACCAATCTGTAGACCCTTCCGACCAGTCTTATCTTCATTAGTATGCCACCATATCTTCGACTAATTATTTCTTCAACCATTGTATACCTATAAGGCAAGTATACGACGCAAATGTTTGCTTGGTTGCCCATGCATGAAAAAGCTTTGACGGCGGACATTTTAGAGAGTAAACATTGGGACAACAACGTGGTATGTCCCCTGTGCCTCCAGGACGCAGAAACCAACTACCACCTCTTGATCGAGTGGTGCCCATTTGCCAAGGAAGTTATGCAGCAGATCTGTAGTTGGATGGCGCCACCAATGCAGTTGCGGCAAATGCCAGTAACGCCAGGGGTTCATTGTTGACTACAAGACCTTTCGATGTCCATACCAGGAGCACAAAAAAAAAAAAAAAGGAGAAGATTGGCCGCATCCTATGCGGATGATGGAATATTTGGAAAAAGAGGAACAGGAGAATTTTTCAGGGTGTAGAAAAGAACTGCTTCCATGTCGCCCTGCTAGCAAAGGAGGAGGCTGACCAACTGAAAATGGCAACGACGATGTTTCCTTTTGACCCAGGTTAATTTTGAAGAAAACTCCGTGCCACCCTACGTTCAGAAACTCCCCGACATCTTGCAGAGCCACGCTTTGCACGAAGCTACTGTACCTCAGCTTGGCGCGTCTAAGCTTTTCTGCATTTTTACTCTGCCTCATGTATGTTTTAAGACTCTGGTTCCGTGTTTGTGTGATCTTTTTGCTTTTCCTGCGGACGAGCCTGTGGCTCAGTGGTGAAGGCGCCGGGTTGGCTGCCCACCGGTTGGGGGTTCGATCCCCCAATCCCGCACCGGTTGCAATAAAATCTCTCGCCTTTCTCAGCCAAAGCATTAGGTAAAGACTCGCGTCACAGCTCACACGGCCAGCTGAGTCCCTGTGTATATTTGGGGAGCGGGTTCGGAGATTTTCTCGACGTACGTGAGAAGGTCTTCTTCTTAACAAAATGCCGGAGAGGCGTCATACCCGCAGGTCGAGTTTTTTTTTTTTTTTTTGCTTTTCCTGTACTTATTTTCTCCTTAATGAATCGGCAGTGAACCTGCCTTTTACACTTCAAAAAAAAGAGAACATCTTGACGAATTGACATACTGTATGAACTGACCGACGATGTTTGAATGCTAACATTGGTAACCACTACAGTTTTCATCTGCAAATATCATTTCTCTACTATCCTTGAATGCTTAATTGTTGAAAGAAATAATCCATCCAGTTTAAGGTCTCCTCTACTCG